>MJUT01024318.1:333856-397190 GCA_002080005.1 Gigantidas platifrons
ATGCGGGCGGGCCTGAGAACCAAGAAATTAACTTTGTATGGCCCAACAAGTTATTATTTTTTGTAGAAAAATCAGTTATCCATCGGCTACAACATTTATGTGTAAAAGAAACATTAAAAACTAATGTTTATTTCAGGTGCCAAAATGAATGATCTCTTCTTAACATTTCATGGCATTATTATTGGTATAAATCATGAATTATTTTGAAATGCCAAAAGATGATATTTCGAGATACGATGATGTGTCTAAAATGTTATCTAAAAATAAATTTGATTTGCTAAATGCAAAAATCAATTATCTTCTGCTAATTGGTTTTTGCACAATAAAGATATTTTTTTAAACATTTTTTTACAAAAGCCACAAAGACTTATTGTTAGTAACATTCCTGATGCACATTTAAGATAATTTTTTCAATCTATTATGTGAATGCAATAACAAAGTATTGTCAGTTACGTTGTTTTGGCAAAATTATTTTCAATTAATAAATTTGATTTTGAAATGTCAAAACCAATTGTAATGTTTATGATGCAATAAATTATTTATCTGACTATTTCTGTTTTTAAGGTTTCAGCGTGATGCTGGCAAATCTTTATTTTATAATATAGATGTATTTACGACCAAATAATTGCTTCCATAAATTCTATGGAATAAAAAACCCATCTCGTGAAAAATGTCAATTTTCCAGTTACTTGGTTGTGGCATTAACCCATCGATATGTAATACTACATAGTTACCTTGTCAAATTTTAGTAATACGTTACAGTCAATCCATGTGTTATGTGACAGTACAAGGGAACAGTGAAATAATGTCACATAAGGCAGGTGGTTGCTTAATATAAGTTTAATTTATATCAAGTGCACTGTGCGTGAAGGGAAATAAATATTATAGTCACTTACAAGGATATTAAAGCTCGTTTTAACATATATTTTTTCAACTCGTGACGAAGGTTGTTTCTTTTCAATTTAATTGTAAAAACAATCCAAAAATACTTTGCACTCCCATATAATCCCTAATATCGTTAAAATATCACTTAAAAGGGTCGAAATGAATTTTTGTCCTGGAAGCAAAAATTCAATTATTGGAATATGCATGCCCATATTCGTGATGACAAAATATATCAACGAATTATGTCACTTTTACAAACTTTCATTGATAAAAACCGGGTTAATGTTTCATAAATATCATTTCTTGAACCAATTGCAAGATTTCATGAGATACAAAAAATATCCCTTTAATACAAGTTATTGCTTAATAGAGGTGGTCATTAAAGCAGGTTTAACTGTATAAGTATATTCACAGCATACTAATTGTCAGACAAATTCATATAAGAGCAAGATTAGCTTTGTATGAAGCAAACAGTACAAACCAACCACAGCGAACAAACAAACAAAAATAACAATTCCTTTTTTATTTGGCTTTACAATATTTTAACAATTAACGAACCTGATGGCGTTTATTCCTGAAACACATTTTGCTCACTATATGAGATTTCTACTTTTTATAGGTTCGTATTAAGTCAAGCCTCGTTACTTTGATCTCGGATTAATTGTTCTCTTAATAGCTCATAGTAAATATTTTGTGCGTTCATTGTGGCTTTTAGTTTAAATGAATCTTAATAATTCGTATATTCGGCCGTTACAAGATAAACTTCTCAGTTTCCTTGGATAGTTCAGAGTAAATATCTGGTGCGTTCATATTGGTTTTTCGTTTAAATTAACCTGGATAATTCGAATATTCAGCTATTTCGAGATAAATTTGTCCATTTGTTCATTAGATAGCCTAAAATTCAGGCAAACTATGGCTTCATGGAATGACAACATAGTTATAAGAAAATCCCTGCTTTCATTCAAACGTTTCAGTCACGAGGCTTTCATCAGTATTTTATTTCATTAAGCATGTTACATGATGCTACATCTGAAATATATTGTAAACTCTACACGTGGATATAATTGAAATAAAGTATCGATGAATCCATTTTGGCAGCAACGTTTGAATGAACAAAACATAGATATCAAATTTAGTACGCACAACGCCTTTCTGGAATAACCTTTACCAGGTACACTAAAAATTGAAAGGTTGGAAAGTCAAATATTTTAAGATGTTTCGAGAGCAAGTAAACCAAAGGGCCTAAACAGAATCGCCAAAAATTGGCTAAGGCCACCTATGCTTGAGGGAGGGGAACCTTAGTTTTAATAATACTCTCATTATTTAGGAACTGTAAATTTCAATAACACATATATCTAATAAACCATGTCAGTGCCGAAACACTGACTACTGGGCGGATGATACCCTCGGGTACTAATAGTCCACCAGCAGAGGTATCAACCCAATGATAGTAACAAAACGTTAATATCAAATTTAGTGCACGGTTTATCTTATAATTTACCCAAAGTAGAGAACAATTTAATAAATTAGATATCATACATAGACTATTACTTTTGTTATATCTTCCTCCAACTGTAATGGTGCACTCTCAGGTTTACAACTGTGGTCTTCAATACAGTGAAACGGGACATCATAGTCAAACCGCAATATCATATCATTTTCCACAGTTATACCCTCATATATATTCCTGTCATTGTAATTTCCATTGTTGTTTATTAAGTCTCTGTAACCACCTGTTGTTACTTTATAATGCAGGGTGTAGCTACAATGTAAAAAAAATAGCATTCTTCCGTATCTTGGAATAGAGCCTGCTTCATTATGAAGAGTTTGAAGATACCAAAGGGGTAATCAGAACCGGGGGTGAACTCAGGTGTTCCGGAAGGGTAAGAGTTTCTGCTCCATTAGTGGCACCTGTCGTGCATATGTTTGGTAAACACTTACGATCAGATGAGCTAAACATAAAACTTTAAAATCCTACACTACAAGTACTGTACTATACAGTGGATATTTGTCCTTTACAAACTGTAATGTCTCGTTATCTGCCAGACCTATATTTCGAGAATCTTTGACATTTATCAGAGCATACGGATTATCAATTAAATTTCGTGAATAAAATTTTTTAAAATGCAAGTAATGTTTGTTTTTCAAGGTTAGTGCAAATAATAAAAGCAACCGAGTATTTTACACATTACACTAATTACTTTTCTGAATAACAAATAACAGCTGTATTATATATGTTCAACGTCATGTTCAACAATACTTCAATGGCTGTAAATTATATTACAAAACAATTAAAGTTATAGGTTTGTTGTATCTATTTTTATTTCTTGGCAATACGCTAACATGTAATGACAGCCCATATGAGGTCACGTCAGGGTTCATATTTTCAACCAAACCAATCAGCGACGAGCCTACTAAATATGCATGTATTAAACCCGAGTAAACGCAAAGAGCTGTTGTCCCATTGGTCGATATGTTTAACAGTCTTGCACATGATTGGTCGGTCAAAGGTGATTGACAGGTTACCTAGTGTGGTTTGATTTTAGTGTATCACAACAGAAACAAAGATACAACACATATTTGATCTTATTTAGATTGATTTTATTGGTGAATGAATGAAGGTGGAGTTCCGTCGAAAACCATCGACCTGCAGCAAAGCATTGAAGTAATGGCACTGATTTTTGTCCAAAAACAGCACTCATATCCTCGTATATTACTACTTTGAAAATATGTTTAAACAACTTCCCAATATAATATTGTGAGAAAGGGGTGTAATACCTACAAAATAAAGTAATATTGCTTCATTTTTAGAGGATGTTAAAATACAAAAATGTACATTTTTTATCCGACAATTCCCTTTCACCACGAAAAGTTATGGAATCAAACACACAGCTTTAGTGGTGAACGGTTTACATAGGTATATGATGACACATTAAACTAGCATACAATCATGGCTCGGATGGCCTAGTACAAAAATGTACCCATGAAAACAACGTATATTTGTACTTTAACAATTAATTTTAAAAAAGATAAGAGTATTATAAATCATACTTGTCTCCAGAGGCAAACTGTGTATTGTATGTGTCCTTAAAATTGCATTTTAACAATTTGTTGGCTATCGGAGTGTTGTTTGATGGTCCAGTGCACTGTAGATCTTTCTGTACGGCAACATATCTACCAACTAAAAAGAATTTTTATTTCAATAACATAATTTAAGAATAAACATATACATAATGAACAGCTAAAAACAGTTAGAAGATACCACAATGGTAATCAGAAGCCGTAACTCATAGAAGGACATACAATACAATAACCAAAAGAACAAACAATGATCTTGAAAACAATACACAGAAAACTACATATTCAACAACATAAGCCCCACAAACAGCGGGATGTGAACTCAGGTGGTCCGGAAAGGGTAGGCAGTTCCTGCTCCACTAGTGGCACCCGCTGTGTTGTGTTACAGATAAATGACACGATCCTCGTACAATACAAATCAATAAAACATCAATGTCAACTTAGGGTCTCGTTTTGGTAGAGACAAAATATATTTGCTCAAAAGAGAGAGAAAATCATCATTGTTAGACATAAACTTAATTCTTCTCCAATTTATAATGTAAGTAATACATCATAATATGCCGTATCTTTCTCAAGATATGTATAAAAAAAAAGGAAAAAGGGAAAAAAATGTCTTATTCATGAAGTGTGGCACTACTAATCATACTGCTCACTATTTGGTCTACAGATAGGGTTTCCCTGCTATCAACTCCCAGTAGGGCACCCACTATCTGCCATCTGGGAACGTTGTGGTCAGTTCTGTGGTGTGAGTCCTGGCAAGCACCACCAGTACCCTTCTGTCGACTGACATTGACTTAACTTAGGCTCTATTTGTAAACCCGATTGCTTACTGTACATGTTTTGATTTCATCCTCTAAAAATCGAGAAAGCATCAGAGATGCAACAGTCGAGTTGCAAGTCAAAATCATTTGGTCTTGTTTGATAAATAAGTAAGAAACTAAAGAATAAACAAGTCATGAATGTATGTTGTATTGGAAATATTTTCCTATGTAATATAAAAACTTCAAGATATCATCAAGTTTCAGAGGACAAAAATAAATTATGAGGATAACAGATGTTATGTTGTAGAAGTTGCTTGCTTTAGATGACAGAGGAGAAACATTGAAAAAATCATAAGAAAGAAAGAAGAGAAAATACACTTTTTTTAAAACATCTTACAATTAGTACTATTAGAAAGGTATTTGCAACCATACAAGTTTATGGTCTGTCCAATATGCCTCTTGTAGGCCTGATCATTAATATATATGGTTTACGGGTGGGGATCTCAACCATTAAAAAGTGCCCTTCAGGTAGTGGGTGGGGTATGACCTCCGGGGACTGAGCTATAAGGCATTTAATTTGCCTAGTCACCCTGATCATAAATATATATTGCTTAGGGGTGGGGATCTCAACCATTAAAAAGTTCACTTCAGGTAGGGGGTGGGTTATTACCCCCAGGGCCTGAGCTATAAGGCATTTAATTTGCCTAGTCACCCTGATCATAAATATATATGGCTTAGGGGTTGGGATCTCAACCATTAAAAAGTTCACTTCAGGTAGGGGGTAGTGTATGATCCTGGGGTCTGAACTATAATGCATTTAATTTGCCTAGTCACCCTGGTCATAAATATATATGGTTTAGGGTGGGGATCTCAGTCACATTTTTTATACAGATTCCCCAGCGGGGTGGGAATGAGCCCCGGGGATAAAAAAATGTTGGATGCACAACTTCACTATGGCATTTCCACCCCTACCAAATATTAAGCTCTATCTTTTGTAGTTTCAGAGAAATGTGTAATTCTCAAAATATGTACTTTTTCTATTTAAAAACACATGATTTTACAAGAAAAAAACAATAGATTAATCTGAATTTCGAACCCCCTCTAAATAATAGTGTAATAATGCTTCCTACCAAAAATTATGTTGATCGGCCAAAAACTAAGAACTATCGCGTTAACAAAGACAGGCTAACATACGCCCGCCCGAACGCCCGCCCACCCGCCCACCTTTCACCAAAACATAAACCGACTGAAACTTCATTGCAACTCGGCTAATAAAAATGATCGCCACGATATAGCTCTATTATACCGTTGAAAGTGGCGTTAAAGATCATAACACTAGCCCCTTAAAGATGAAGAGCAAAAATTGGTTGGCTCGAATTCAGGATAATGTGTGGAGCAAGTTGTTTATATTCCAACTGTTATTTCAATTAGCTACCACTACAAAGATCCATTTAAGCGTGTTACTCTAGTGCATCAGCATTCTATTGTAGCTCCTGTGGCGTTAGCAACAATCACTCACCCACAGACTCAATCATACCGGTGCAAAAAAAATTCAGAAAAGCAAACAAGTTGCCTAAAAATACTACGTGTTTCTGCACAGACATTTAAACATGCTTCACAACTTAAGTACGGATAGATGTAACCATTGGTTGCATGGGTGGGTGTAAATATAACTACGATCGCGGTCATGACGCCCTAAACGCCACGAATGCGATAGAGTATTTAGTACATATATACTTACCAGTTCTAAGTTTTTCATGTTTTATATTAACTCCTGCATAAACAATTCCAAACTTGTTTGTCCTTATATAGGATGGGAGTGGTGGGATATACGTATTACCAAATGTTAATTCGTCAATCACTCTAGTTTCCAGATTAAATTCAATGACATTAAATCTATTTTGATTGGTCCAAGTGACGTCAGCGTCCTCTCTGTTTGTGACGTCAGTAGCATAGTTGTACTCGTCTATATCTTTTGTATAACTGTGATAGGTAAATGTCGAGTTGATCTTTTCTACAGTTGGTTTAAAATCATTCATTTTCACTGAAATGTACATAACACATAATTTACCTCCCCTCCCAGGAGGGTGATCAACTAGCAAATTCTCACCCGCACCGGAGGGTGACAACCTAAAATATCACCTTCCTGTAAACCAATGAAAATGCAGGATCTCCAGGAACATTTACATGAAATATAATAAAATTGGTTATCCTTCACGAGATAAATATTTCTGATCCCTCATGTCTCTGTCCACATGGCCAATACAGAGCAACATTATTACCTAAAGGAGGACTTGCTTGTCGACATGCTTACTTATAATTGTAACACAAATCATCCTTGTATAAGATTAACACAGAACGCAAAGACAGAATGACTTGGTTTATATCTTACTTAGTACATTATGAAAAGAAAGTTTACAGTTATAGTCAACAATTACACCAATATCATTAAGGCGAACAAACACCTTGACTTGTGAAAAAAAAAATTCATCAGTGATTTTCAATAATTCCACCAATATAAATAAAACTAGCAATCACCTCTCACCTTGACCTATGAAAAAAAAAGTTTAAACAGTGATTGTCAACAATTCCACCAAAATTAACAATCACTTCTCACTTTCACTCATTTAACACAAAGGGGGACTATGACATAAGACGTTATAATTCCAGGTTCTGGCTTGGGACAGGCACGAAATGAGGTGGGGTTAAACCGATTGATATGATCCCTACTCTCCTCTCTTTGATAACTAGATTTCCAACAGCAATATACATATAAACGATAAAAAAAACCTGCACAGCGTCGTTTCCACTCAATAAGACTACATTATATCACAAACATGAATAACAACATAAAAATGGACAGTACAATAGTATGGTCAACGAATAGCAACACAAACATGGACAGTACAATAGTATGGTCAATGAATAACAACATAAACATGGACAGTACAATAGTATGGTCAATGAATACCCGTAGTTAACTGGCTACCAGCTAGGAAGGTAGAATCTGTTGGTTAAAGATAATTAATCTTTGGACAAAGCAATCATAGCTAATACTTCTAACCTCGTATTTAATATCAATTAATCATAAACATCCATATAGTATTAATGAATGGGTGTTTTCATATTGGCACAGCCATCCTCAGGCCGAGAACATATAACAGGGCCATATGAAAACACCCATTTATTAAAACTTTTATTAACCAATAAGAATAAGAATTCATCTTTTCAAAAAACCTGTATTTTTACAAAATGCAGAGTCCTTTCAAAGTACATGTTTCATTCATATTGGTGCAAATATGAGGTATATAAATATTTGATTCATTATATCATATATTTCAACCATGCCTTTGATAATACATGTATTTAGATATTCACTATATTTCTATCTGAATAGAGTTACTTCCCCTTTCAAATTTATAATTTTATAAATTTCTTTCATATGTATTCAAATTGTTATATTTGTAAGTTTTGGTCCAATTCTAATATTTATATATACCATAACAATTCCAAAATTCTGAAAAATCTATTGTACAATTTTAATTTGTATGGTTAATTTGAATTTTTTTTTAACCAAGTCTTACCTACTGTAACACTTTTCAAATTTAAAAAGGTATAAATATTGTTGAGAACTCATGGTAGTTTTGTTGTAAGAAAGGAGAGAAGGTCAGCACTTCTCTTTAAATAAATGAAATATTTTTAAGCCTAATATGACGTCCTTCAAACGCTTTTGGTCCAAACCACTGGTAAAATATGCCTATATATATGTTATCTGGATGTGAATTGATTGATACCGAAAATATCAGCTTGCCGAGCCAGAATATGAAGTCTGTTTGCGAGTGAGCGAAGCGAACGAGTCATAAACTTCATATTCTGTCGAGCAGGTTGATTGTTTTCAGTATCAATCATATTCATATTCAGATGATATGTTTATCATCCTTAAATCAAACATAAACACAGATACATCTATATTTGTATTTTCATGGGAAAAATTACATGATTAGCAATATTCAAAATACGCTTACCCAAAAGCGTAGTTCATAAGTAGTTTCATTTTTACAGGTTTATATAAATGTTTAGATTGTTGCATTTTTCCTTTAATGGTGATATTCATTGGTTTTTTTTTTAATATTACAAACATCAAAGTCACCCATTTGCATTAAAGGTTTTGTTCACCAATGCCGTTCCGGTTTAGAAAACACAAAGGTCGCGACCTCCCTCATGACGTAACAATGATGACGTCTCAGCAGAGGTTATCAAGAATTGTGTAAAGTACATTTTTGTGGGGCGATGTTTGTTGATATTGCTGACACGACAGTTCCTAATTTGATATATGTTTAAAAAGAATAATGTTAACTAGCTAATGGTGTTGATGAATTTTGTTTACTTCTATCATCTTCACAGGAATTATCGTTTAAATGTTGGGAGAATTTGGTGATAACTCCTGCTGACTGTTGATAAGTCCTGCTCAGCTTACGCGAACTTTGATACGAGTTTTGCTTATGGAGTCAACAGGTAGATATAGCGGGAGGGAAGGCTGATAAATTGGTATATCAGCTGATCGGCAACATCATAATTTGCTTTGGCTGTTGAATTACCGTATTTGTCCTATTAGAATAGAAATAATTCATGGGGGCTTGAATATATATGGAATTTACCACGGGTTGGCCCTTTATGCCGATATTTTACCCCTCGCTATCGCTCATGGTAAAATATTTGGCATAAAGGGCCAACCCTTGGTAAAATTAGTATATATTCAAGCCCCCATGAATTATTTCTTAAGTGTCTGTCTCACAGAAAACCTTGCAAACTCGTAACATAGTGATATTTTCAAAACCTTATGAAATCTTTTCCATGAAACACCTTTGGCCAAGTACAATTAACACACAAAATATTGTTTTCAAATTTTATTATTTGACTGAATTATTAGGTTTTTTGTTATTTATCCAGTATTTCATTATACAATGAAGCCAAAAACAATGAATTTTACAAAATGTCAACCTCCAATATATCTTGTATAGCATAACATGTGTCTGTCTCATATAGTATCCAGGATTAATCAACTTTCACTGTATCAATTAACATAATATACTCAATATTTGGTCGTATGGATATTTTACAGGCCACACTTTAATATACCTAGAAATCAGTAAATGGCCTTTTATGCAAAAATTGTACATATATAACAGGAAATATCTCGCTTGGGGAGAAAATAAAAAAATATTTCTAATTTATTTCGATATAAATTTGTTTTCATACAAAAACATATAAAAAAAATCCACCTTCGGCAAACTAAGATAAAATGGTGAAAATAAGGACAAAAGTTAAGTACATGTGGACTTAGCCGAAAATGGATAAGGTGAATAGAGCGGGGTTGATGCTCAATAAGTACCAAAATATCAATACAGAAGTTATGTATAGTATTCCAGAGATATAAAACAGAGTTTAATGAAGATATAAAATTAAGGTACATTGTGGTTTTGGGGGGTGGGTGGGACGGAGCATCCATTTTGTGCATCTGGCTAAAATGGAATTAAATTAAAACTTTTGTTTTCAAAATGATCTAATGAGATTTATTGGTGATAAATTATATAAAATAAGTAAACTATTTTTAGTTTGTATGAGGTATTTCATACTTATTGAAATTTCATATTTTATAAGGGGAGATAATTTGTAGAGGAAAATCACATTTCCTCAACTTTTTTAGAATAGGGTATGTGACCCCGATTTCTTATTTTACACTTTTAAAGTGTTTAATGAAAAATATCTGTTGCTTAATTTTCCATCTAAAGCTACCATTTCCTTTATTAAAAAATAGACAATTTGTTCCCCCCCCCAATAACCTATTGTTTTAGGGTTAAAATTCTAAAGTCAATTTGATCATCAAACTTTCAAAGCACCTTCAGAATAATCTATTGATTTATTTTTTGACAGTGCACTCCAAGCTAAATCTTAATCAAAGAGCTGACAGCAATGATTATAATGCCCCCATACCGAAATATACTATTGTATGGGAATGAATCATTTCTGTGATATGCAGCTTATGCTTGAATAATGAAATAATAATTGAAATTAAGTTAATCCTATTGTAAAAAAAAAAGTGAAGAAAACAAATGCCATTACAATAAGCATATGAATTTGCAGCCAGCTCCTAAACAATTTAAAACAATGTATATGTGATTGTGTTAAAATAAGCCGATTTTTTTCTGTTTGCCTCTGTCCATCATATCCTACATGAGACAGTGAAACTTCTCAATAATACGTTTATTTTTCTGAGATTGTTCTATCATAGATCTGTATCTAAAACCTTCTCTTATACTCTTAAATAATCACAGATTACAAGTTTAAATGTGTTAGATTTGTGCATTTTGGTAAATAGGCCAAGAAATTGGCCAGTTGATATTCTAATTATCAGAAAAAGGATATCCCATCAATATGAAATGAAATAAAAACAAGAGGCTGAACATATATCATGCTTATTCACAGGTGAACAAATAAAATATTGTGTCTAACCACTATGCAAAGCTTGAATTGTTCAAAGTTAACTTTAATTGGAAAAAATGAAAATAAATTAGAATCCCTTCATATCATGGCTAATTTACATGTTCACAGCAGTGTACACTTCTTCCACAATATTTTCAATATTGGAATTATAATCGTTAGTTTCTAGCACTGCAATAACCTCTGATAAAGTTTCATCTTGACCGACATCTTCATTGGGAATTTCTTTAAACTGAAGTTGTAGAGTACTCGAAGAAGTTTCTGATTTTGTCTTCGGCTTACAAAAAATGTAGTTAGGAAAGATGCCATGTAACTTTTTATCTGACTTGGATTCAACCACTCCAACTTCTTATAAACTCGTTCTCCCTATTCATCACATGATTTTCGAACTTCATTGGCAAGTGCAATATAATCTGGCCTTTTCCCTGTTTTTCAGACATATTTTGTTCAGTTTCACTATATGTTTTTCCATCAATTTCTTTACTTTACTAGGGTCGACACATGCATTTTGATGTTAACATAAGATTGTATGAATATTGACACGAACAAGTTAAAATAAGGAAAAAGAGATGAAATAATAAAGAAATAAAGAAATTTTATTGAAAATAAATTTGTAAACAGAAAGTTAGAAAAAAGAGGGGTGGTAGTCCGTGCCACGAGCGCCTGTGTTTCAGAAATGGATTAAATTCCGATATTCAAAATTGTGATTAAATTCGAAAATTTTTAAGCAGGGCAGGAAATTTGGATCTTCGTGCGCCGAGTTCATTTAAAGTGCTTGGAGATAATATAAACATATCCAAAGCATGGGAACAATATTTCAAAAGATTCGAGTACTATTTGAAAGCAATAGGAGTTACAAAAAATGAACAGAAACGTGCTTTGCTTTTACACGTAGCCGGAGAAGAGGTACAAGACATTATAGAGACACTTGACAATGCTGGTACTAAATACGATCAAGCAGTTGCCGCATTAAGTGACTACTTCAAACCGAGAAAACACATATCATTCGAAAGACATGTATTTCGTCACGCAAGGCAAAACGAACACGAGACAATAGATAATTTCATTGTCAGACTGTCCAAACTTTCTGTTTCGTGTGAGTATGCAGTTGATCAAAAAGAAGACACGATCCGTGATCAAGTTGTAGATAGGGGTAAGTCTACAGAACTACGTCGGAAATTACTTGCCGTTGACAATCTGACATTAGACAAAGTTCGCAAGATTGCTAGAATGTATGAACTTTCAGTAACAGACGCATCGAAAATGGATAAAGGTGAAGATTCAACGAAAGATACAAAAGAGGAAGAAGTCAACAAAGTACAAAAGAAGAAGCGAACTCAATTCAAGCCGAGGTGAGCACCTAGAACATTTAACATTTGCTATCGTTGTGGCCAAAGTGGACATTATGGGAAGGAATGCCAAATAACTCGAGACGCCGTATGTAGAAAATATGGAATGTCCGGACATTTTGCAAAAGTCTATTAAACTAAACAATTCACAGTCGGGAAAGTAAATTCATTGAACAAATATTTTGAGGAAGAAAGCTACCAGGAAATTTTCACGTTAAGTGGCAAGGATGATGCTATAATTTCAATTGAAATTGAGGGTTAGTCAATTAATTTTCTTATTGATTCAGGTTCATCTAGCAATGCAATTGACAAGCACACTTTTGAACAGCTGAAAACTCGAAAGAGCATGCTTGAGAAAACAACTACAAAAATATGTCCATATGGCAGTTCAAAACCAATACCGTAAATTGGAAAAACTAATATGAATGCAACTGTTAATGGAATGTGTGCTTTTATTGCAGGCAATGGAAAGCCATTATTAGGTCGTAAATCAGCGACAGAGTTAGGTTTGTTACACATAGGATCAGTAAATTGTGTGCGCAAGTCAACAACCGATGAAATCATAGGGTCATATCAGGACAGATTTACAGGTTTAGGAAAATTAAAAGATTTCAAATTAGAGCTTCACATTGACGAATCCGTAAAACCAGTTGCGCAAATGGCACGCAAAATTCCGTTTAAAATGAAGAAACAATTAGAACATAAATTGAAAGAATTAGAAGATTCCGATGTAATTGAAAAAGTTCAGGGTCCAACTCCATGGGTCTCACCCCTAGTCGTAGTTCCGAAAGCGAATTCAGACATCCGTATTTGTGTCGATATCCGATGTGCTAATAAAGCAGTACAGAGAGAAAGATTCCCAATGCCTAATATCGAAGACATAATTCAACAAATGAACGGGTCGTCCGTATTTTCGAGACTTGATTTATCTCAGTTGTTTCATCAGATAGAATTAGATGAAAAATCACGATTTATCACCACATTCGTGTGTCATAAAGGCATGTTTAGGTACAAACGTTTGATGTTCGGTATTAACTCTGCACCTAAAATTCATCAGCGAATTATACAACAAATACTTCAGGACATACCCAACTGTAGAAACAATGCTGACGATATTATCATATTCGCGATAAACCAAGAGGAACACGATAAAACGCTACGCTTGGTATTGAAAAGGTTACGCAAGAAAAACCTTACGCTCAACAAAGCGAAATGGGAATTTAACAAGACGCAACTAAAATTCTTAGGATATACATTGTCGAAAGAGGGCGTGAAACCAGTTACAGCGAAAATCAAAGCCGTAAATAACTTCGGAGTTCCGAAAAATCCGACTGAAGTGAAGAGTTTCCTTGGATTAGTTAACTTTTGTGCAAAATATATTCGTGATTTCCCTTTGGAAGATTGCTCTGTGTTTGGTAATTTTGTTATTACACCTGCCGAACCGTTAAGAAAATTAACGCGAAAAGAAGTAAAATGGCAATGGAATAGTGAGCAGCAAATCGCGTTCGAAACATTGAAACAAAGACTAACTAGCGCCGACGTAATGAGCTACTACAACCAGAACGCGGAAACGAACATTATTGTCGACGGCAGCCCTTTTGGTTTAGGGGCCATATTAAACCAGAAACAATCAGATGGAAATCTTAAGCCGGTAGCTTATGCAAGTAAAACTTTAAGTCTAAAAGAAAGACGTTACTCGCAGACCGAGAGAGAAGCATTAAGTGTGTATTAGACTATTAAACAACTTAACATGTATCTTTACGGAATGCATTTTTTTTTCATAATATTTTTTTTTTATTGAAATCTGTACATTTGTTAGTTAAAAAACATCGAATACCGGTACCTTATCCCGGCCTCGTTAATGTTAGTATAAACGATTTAATATATAATTATTAGTATTTGTTAGTATATATAAGATAATAAAAAAATTTAAGCATGATACATATCACAGACAGTACCCTTGAATATTTATGATCATATTATATATATTATCAATATAGTTTCTAACAAAAATACAGATTTTCAATTATACATTTTTTTTGGGTTAAATCTAATAATAATATTATGTTTTAAGTATTTTACGGAATGCATTTTACCGTATATACAGATCATAAACCGTTAGAGGATTTTTACAAGTGTTCACGAAGCACCTGCTAGAATTCAGAAATGGGTGTTAGATCTTCAGCAGCACGAATTCGTTGTTAAATATTTACCAGGTCATTTAAACGCAGCTGACATCTTATCGCGTTCACCGGGAGCTGAATCATACGACAATGACTATGAAAGTACTCAACAATTTGTGTGTTATATCGCGCAAAATGCTGTGCAAAAAGCGATGACCAACGCCGAAATACAAGAAGCTTCAGAAAAAGACAAAACTGTCTGCAAAATTCGAGAATGATTCGAGAAAAACAAATGGACAAAGGAAGATGAATTAAAACCGTATTTTATAGTCCGCAAGGACTTAACCGTTCATGGGTCTATTATACTGAAAGGACGAAAACTGGTAATTCCACGCAAACTCCGCCAACGCATTCTTCAACTTGCTCATGAGAGTCATTAAGGTGTCTTGAAAACAAAACAACTGTTACGTGAAAAAGTTTGGTGGCCGAGAATGGATAAAGATTTAGAAGAAATGATAAAAAAAAAAAAAAAAAAAGTGTCATGCATGTCAAATTATGGCAAACCCGACTCAAGCGCCACCGGTAAATACAACCAAACTACCAGACCGTCTGTGGAAAGAAACTTGGAATTGATTTAACCGGTCCGTTTACAAACAATGAATACCTTCTTGTTGTGATCGACTATTACTCAAGATTTCCAGAGGTCGAAATTGTTCGTTCAATTACTAGTGCTACAATTATAAACAAGTTAAGAAAAATATTTGCTGTGCATGGAATATGTAACGATCTTGTGTCAGACAACGGAAGTCAATTCGTATCAGAAGAATTCAAGTCATATTTAGCGGAATTAGGGATTAAATACACACGTGTAACCCCTTATTGGGCAAGAGCAAGTGGACTAGTAGATAACTTTAATAAGTCATTAAGGAAAGCTATCAGAGCAGCACGAGCTCAAAACAAAACTTTTATATGTTCCTATTACAATACCAAAACACTCCACATATAACAACGGGTCGTACACCAGCAGAACTTTTATTCAATAGAACCGCTATGACAAAATTACCAGAAATGTCAAAATTCAAAGTACCAAATTCGCTAAAAAACAGAGACAAAGAACGGAAACAAAAAATGAAATACTATGCCGGCAAATGAATGACCAATGACTTTCAAAGATATCGGATAGGATAAAATGTTATTTTATTGCGAAGAGAAGAGATTAAAATGTATAGCCGATATGAAGATAAACCGTACAAAGTTGTGAGACGAAGAGGAACAAGTGTTATGTTAATGTCAAATAACGGACATATTATCTACCATAACATCTCACATGTGCGTCCCTATTTCAGAACATTCGAAAGGAATACACATTGCGACAACCATCAAGACATTGTTAGAGCCAGACCGCACATATTGAGGAATATGACAAACAAATTTAATGAATTTGTAGTGTACCGACCACATTTGACCGTGAAATCAAACACATTAATTCGATTTAGAGACAATAGTTGTGTTTGTCTGTGAGATTGGAAGAGAATAAGTGACAGATTTATTACTTTATCTTTAACCATGAAAGACATTAAACTAATTATTCACGTTACCTTCAAGATTTGGACTTGACATTAAAGATTCAAAAGTTTAAATTTATTTCTGTGTATTGTAATCAATTAAATGTTTCTTATCTGAAAACAAGAAAAGGATGTAATATACAGAATTATGAATGAAATTATAGTAACCAACGAAAGTGAGTGGGCGGAGCATATATACATGGTGTTTGCATGTTATGTACTCTTTATGTTACTTTGTATCAATAGCTGTACTTCTAGATAAGATATGCAGGAACAAACTGTCTATATTTAATGCCCGGTCACGGATATTACATTACTGAAATTAGCTTTGTTACATTTTTGGGGGATTTTGCATGGTTTTCTGTGAGACAGACACTTTAATATAAATGTAATTTACCCAGATGTCATAATGGTCCTAAAAGCCGTAATGGACCGGCTGTAATTACCTTATTGTATTGATATAAATCAGTCTATTTTGTACATATAAATACCTATTGGTTAATAAAAGAAATTAATGGTCTTCGTGAGCGACCATAGTAAATAGGTCTTAAACTTGTTGGAATCAAATATTGAACATAAGATACAAACAAAACATGGAATGAAATATAAATGTACTAAATTAATTGCTAGTTGGACCTACTAGTTGTACCAGCAGACTGTTCTATATTTTTAGTGAAGTAAACCTGTCTCAAAGAGTGAACTATAGTTGTAAAACTATAACCTTTACTATTAAGATTTTTCAAGGATTTTACAAGTTTGTCAGATTTGAAATGTTTTAGATTTGTTTATAACGTCGCCATAAAAACATGGATGGGAAATACCGTTTTTGATCAGATGCTTGCATGCATAAATCTAGTTTATGTCTTCCAAAAACTAATCATAGACTTAGAATTAAACTCTAGGCATATTCACGAAAATCGTGGATGTTTTTCAAAATAAACATTTATGACTTCGGAATGGAGAGAGCACCACTAGGGGAACAGGAACTGCTTACCTTTCCGATTTCCGAATTCTGATTACCCCTTTTGGTATCTTCAATTCTACTTATTATTGACATACGGAAGGCAGATAGTATTTATACTTTAACACGTTTATGAAAAATGAAATTGATAAAACATACAGCTTATTCACTTTACGTGAAGGTAGAAAACCATGAATGTTACTTCGAATCAGTCGTATATTCGAGTTATAAGAGGTATTGACGTCAACTATGGCAACCATAAAGGCACCACAATTTCAATTTGAGTTATAAAAAACGACTTATTAGAGTTAGAGGATTGAATATAATGAGATACTATTTTTATAGATTTTCTAATTTGAATGAATATATTCTTGCATTGATAAAATTAATATCAATATTTACATTTCAAACAGGTACTTCCCTCGAATCCATCTGAACATAAACAATGATTATTGCCATTGCATCTTCCAGGGTAGCAAGGTTTTAAGTGAGAGCAGGATGAATCTACAAATATTAACACCGTTTTAAGCAATATTTCAGATATGTAGTGTAGTGCAGATATTTTGAATATAATTCCACCTTATGCACGAATTCCAAGCGGCTTCAAAGGAGAACATTTGTAGAAATCTACAAACCATAAAAGAGAATTACCTATGGTGGCCATGTTTGTTCAATGATTTGTATGAAATTCACATAGATGTTTTCTACTAAGTTTCGGGTCATTTGGACAAGCAGTTTCAGAGGAGAAGATTCAAATGTGAAAACAGACAACGAACGACAGATGCCACGTGATGGCAAAAGCTCACAGGACCTTTTGGCAGGTAAGCTTATAATTCTCACAGCAAATAAACATTATCAGTGTGGTGTCCTAAAATATAAATTTGTGAGTATGAGTCTTAAAACCTAGGATAAAGCCGAGGTTCAGCAAACTTTGTGCCAGTGTTACACCGAATACACATTAACTTTATATTTTAAGAATGTGTGACATGGATACCAGAAAACTGTAGAATAAAACGGTTGTCAATTTCAATTGCCAATGACGTGACTGAAAAGCAATACGGCCCTTTTGAAGGGGATATGTACCCCACATTGGAGAAACTAGGTATTATATAAATATCCTGAAGTTCGTGCATAAAGCTATTGACATTGAATTAACACTACTTGTGCCTCGTTTTATCCGCGATATAAATAGCCGAGTAGGTAGGACAAAGTAATTGTCTTAGTAACTACCATACGATCACAACCACGACGACCCCTCCACCAACAGAAGTATCGAACACTTGATAGTTATAAAATAATACATTCTGGAGTACCACTGTAAATGATAAAAACAATACTTACACTCATCACATATATCTCCACGATAGTCCTGGGAACAACGACATTTATTAGGCGCATAGCATGTGCCGCCGTTTCTACACGATGGAGAACATATAGCTACAAAATAAAGCACATTATTTGTCATAATAACAAAACCAAGCAACTACTGGATCCATTGTCATATCTATAATTTTTATCACTAGAATTTTATTTCATTGATATTACTATTCATTGTAGTATGTTTGGTTTTTATAACCCTTTACAAAAACAATCTCTTAAAATCAATTTTTCAAATCAACATTTATTTTCTTTATGTATATTATATAAACGTTAGAGAATACCGAAGGGCCAATCAAAAGAGGACAATCCAGAGATAATGGCAACATAGGGTTCACAAGATGAAGAAAAACACAATATGTGTAAACTTTGTGCCAGTGTTACACCGAATACACATAAACTATATATTTTAAGAATGTGTGACATGGATACCAGAAAAGTGCAGAATATAAAGGTTGTCAGTTTCAATTGCCAATGACGTGACTGAAAAGAAAAACGGTCCTTTCGAAGGGGAAATGTACCCCACATTGGAGAAACTAGGTCTTATTTAAATATCCTGAAGTTCGTGCATAAAGCTATTGACATTGAATTAACACTACTTGTGCTTCGTTTTATCCGCGATATAAATACCCGAGTAGATACTAGACATGGGACAAATTAATTGTCTTAGTAACTACCATACGATCACAACCACGACGATCCTTCCACAAACAGAAGTATCGAACACTTGATAGATATAAAATAATACATCCTGGAGTATCACTGTAAATGATAAAAACAATACTTACGCTCGCCACATGTATCTCCACGATAGCTCTGGGAACAACGACATTGATTAGGTGCATAGCACGTGCCGCCGTTTTCACACAATGGAGAACATGTAAATACTCTACCTGAAAGAATATTGATATTTCTTAATATTTATTACATCATACAAATATGATGGACATTTCTTATTAATAAATTTAAATGTTTCAAGTGCAATTGATCTTAGCCTATGCACCTTTAGTGATGATAGCTTTGACAAATGTAGCAGTTCATCATAGTTACTTGGGGACCGGGTGGCTCAATGAGTTAGGTCGCTGGATCTAACAACTCATACAAGCCTATCACCAATACGGCGTGGGTTCGCGCCCGGCTTTGTAAATTACAAAAAAGGGTACACTCGACTCGCAACCGCAAGTGATAAAGTTTACCAGTTGCTTGCCCATGGTCGGTGGTTCTCTCCGGGTACTCCGGCTTCCTCCACCACTAAAACTGGTCTCCATGATATAGCTGAAATATTGTTGAAAGTGGCGTTAAACACCAAAAATCAATCAATGATAGTTACTTGTGTAATTATTATATACAAAGCGTAGAGCTCGTTCTTGCATTTTTTCATTTTTAAAGTATTGTTTTCACTACAAAAATGCCAAGTGATCGGACAATAATTCAAGTTAGATCAAATAAAAGAATAATAAATAGTTAATCTGCCAAGTTTGTTTAGATATTTTCCATTGCGCTTTAGTACATTTTGTTGGCGAGAGGCTTTTTTTTTATATATATCTGAAATGTGTTTCTCAAATTTAAGTTCATAGTCTATTGTTACTCCTAATAATTTAACATCATTTTCACACTCTATCCTATTTCCTTTAAATTCTAAAACTATTTTATGGTCGAAAGACTTTTTTCCGATTGCCAAAGCATGAAACTTTTCTGGATTGGCTTTCATAAGATTATAATCAAACCCATCCAGCATCTTTAAACTGTCACTCTCCAAATTTTCAACAACATTTTTGATATCATAGTCAACATAGGGCAGAGTGTTATCATCAGCATAATTATAAATTGTAATATTATTTACAACATAAAAAAATATCATTTATAAAAATTTTAATAATACATTTCCTAAAATAGATCCCTGCGGAACACCTTTATACATATAATGGTTTTCAAAGAAAGAAGAGAGCTGATCAAAAATTGTTCATTCAAAACATTTTGAAATTGCTGGAAGAACACTTACTAGACGATAGTATGTTTTGTCTAGCTGATTATTTTTGTTCTTGAATAAAGGTTTGATTTGTGCAACTTTTAATTCGTCTGGAAAAATTGATGTTTCTATTGATTTATTAATTAAAGATGTAACTGGACATGTAACAACAAGCTTTGCAAGTTTAATCATTTCTGCAGAAATGCCATCGAAACCAGTTGCTTTTTTATATTCAATTTGTTTATCTGTTTATCGACAAAAGTTGGTGTGACAGGTTTGAATGTTAAAGTCTCTATATTTGTATTAGGTTTGTTCGTCTTTATAGATTGCATACTTGGATGGTTCTCATCAATAACTGTATTCGGATTTCCAATATTTTTGGCTACATTTATGAAAAAATCTTTAAAAATCTCCGATACTTTTTGGGGATCATTTACAATTTCATTGTTTTCACATAAGGTAATACTTTTTGGGGATCATTTACAATTTCATTGTTTTCACTTACGGTAATCTGCAATATAAATACCCGAATAGGTACTAGACATGGGACAAATTAATTGTCTTAGTAACTACCATACGATCACAACCACGACGACCCAACCACAAACAGAAGTATCGAACACTTGATAGTAATAAAATAATACATTCTGGAGTACCACTGTAAATGATAAAAACAATACTTACGCTGATCACATGTATCTCCAACATAGGCAAAGGGACAACGACATTGATTGGGTGCATAGCATGTGCCGCCGTTTCTACACGATGCAAAACATATAGCTACAAAATAAAGCACATTATTTGTCATAATAACAAAAACACGCAACTACTGGATCCGTTGTCATAGTTATAATTTTATCACTAGTATTTTATTTCATTGATATTACTATTCATTGTAGTACTTTTGCTTAGATATTTTCCAATGCGCTTTAGTGCATTTAGTTGGCGAGAAGCTTTTTTACATATATCTGAAATGTGTTTGTCAAATTTAAGTTCATAGTCTATTGTAACTCCTAATAATTTAACATCATTTTCACACTCTATCCTATTTCCTTTTAATTCTAAAACTATTTTATGGTCGAAAGATTTTTCCAGATTGCCAAAGCATGAAACTTTTCTGGATTGGTTTTCATAAGATTATAATCAAACCCATCCAGCATCTTTAAACTGTCACTTACCAAATTGTGAACAACATGTTTGATGCCATAGTCCGCGTAGGACAGAGTGTTATCATCAGCATAATTATAAATTGTACTATTATTTACAACATAAAAAATATCATCTATAAGAATTTTAAATAATACATTTCCTAAAATAGATCCCTGAGGACCACCTATATAAATATATTTAAAATTACTGCACACATTTTCAACCTTAATACACTGTTTTCTTTTATGAAGGTAACTAAATAAAAGATTAAGTGCACTATCAGACAACCATAAGTTTTCAATTTTAATAGCAATAAATTGCGAGACAAACAATCAAAAGCCTTTGATAGGGCCATCAGTACGGCGGCCACAAATTTATGGTTATCCAGGGCCTTCTTCCAGTCTTCGATAATTTCTAAAAGGGCTGTTTGACACCCGTATCTGTAACGAACAGCTGACAAAAAGGGATGAAAATGGTTTTCAAAGAAAGAAGAGAGCTGATCAAAAATTGTTCGCTCAAAATTTTTTTGAAATTGCTGGAAGAACACTTACTGGACGATAGTTTGTTTTGTCTAGCTGATTATTTTTGTTCTTCAATAAAGGTTTGACTTGTGCAACCTTTAATTGGTCTGGAAAAATGGATGTTTCTATTGATTTATTAATTAAAGATGTAAATGGACCTGTAACAACAGGCTTTGCAAGTTTGATTATTTCTGCAGAAATGCCATCGAAACCAGTTGCTTTTTTTATATTCAATTTGTTTATCTGTTTATCGACAAAAGTTGCTGTGGCAGGTTTGAATGCTAAAGTGTCTGTATTTGTATTAGGTTTGTGTGTCTTTATAGCTTGTATACATGGATGGTTCTCATCAATAATTGTATTCGGATTTCCAATATTTTTTGCTACATTTATGAAAAAATCTTTAAAAATCTCTGATACTTTTTTGGGATCATTTACAATTTCATTGTTCTCACTTAAGGTAATACTTTTTGGGGATGATTTACAATTTCATTGTTCTCACTTAAGATAATCCGCGATATAAATACCCGAGTAGGTACTAGACATGGAACAAATTAATTGTCTTAATAACTACCATACGATCACAACCACGACGACCCCACCACAAACAGAAGTATCGAACACTTGGTAGTTATAAAATAATACATTCTGGAGTACCACTGTAAATGATAAAAACAATACTTACGCTCAGCACATGTATCTCCACGATAGCCCTGGGAACAACGACATTGATTAGGTGCATAGCATGTGCCGCCGTTTCTACACGATGCAGAACATATAGCTACAAAATAAAGCACATTATTTGTCATAATAACAAAAACACGCAACTACTGGATCCGTTGTCATAGCTATAATTTTTATCACTAGTATTTTATTTCATTGATATTGCTATTCGTTTTGGTGCGTTTGCTTAGATATTTTCCAATGCGGTTTAGTACATTTAGTTGGCGAGAGTCTTTTTTTTTTTTACATATATCTGAAATGTGTTTGTCAAATTTAAGTTCATAGTCTATTGTTACTCCTAATAATTTAACATCATTTTCACACTCTATCCTATTTCCTTTTAATTCTAAAACTATTTTATGGTAGAAACATTTTTGCCGATTGCCAAAGCTTGAAACTTGTCTGGATTGGCTTTCATAAGATTATAATCAAACCAATCCAGCATCTTTAAACTATCACTCTCCAAATTTTGAACAACATTTTTGATATCATAGTCAGCATAGGACAGAGTGTTATCATCAGCATAATTATAAATTGTATTATTATTTACAACATAAAAATATCATTTATAAAAAATGTTAATAATATATTTCCTAAAATAGATCCCTGCGGAACACCTATATACATATATTTAAAATTCCTGCACACATTTTCAACCTTAATCCATTGTTTTCTTTGATGAAGGTAACTAAATAAAACATCAAGTGCACTATCAGACAAACCATAAGTTTTCAATTTTAATAGCAATAAATTGTGAGGCAAACAATTAAAGGCATTTGATAGGTCCATCAGTATGGCGGCCACAAATTTATTGTCATCCAGGGCCATCTTCCAGTCTTCGACAATTTTTAAAAGGGCTGTTTGACACCCGTATCCAGAACGAAAAGCTGACAAAAAGGGATGAAAATGGTTTTTAAAGAAAGAAGAGAGCTGATCAAAAATTGTTCGCTCAAAAAATTATGAAATTGCTGAAAGAACACTAATACTGGACGAGTTTGTTTTGTCTAGCTGATTATTTTTCTTCTTGAATAAAGGTTTGACTTGTGCAACTTCTAATTGGTCTGGAAAAATGGATGTTTCTTTTGATTTATTAATTAAAGATGTAACTGGACCTTTAACAACAAGCTTTGCAAGTTTAATAATTTTTGCAGAAATGCCATCAAAACCAGTTGCTTTTTTTATATTCAATTTGTTTATTTGTTTATCGACAAAAGTTGGTGTGACAAGTTTGAATGTTAAAGTCTCTGTATTTGTATTATGTTTGTTTGTCTTTATAGATTGCATACTTGGATGGTTCTCATCAATAACTGTATTTGGATTTCCAATATTTTTTGTTACAATTATGAAAAAATCTTTAAAAATCTCTGATATTTTTTGTGGTCATTTACAATTTCATTGTTCTCACTTAAGGTAATACTTTTTGGGGTCATTTACAATTTTATTGTTCTCACTTAAGATAATCCGCGATATAAATACCCGAGTAGGTACTAGACATGGGACAAATTAATTGTTTTAGTAACTACCATACGATCACAACCACGACGATCCTTCCACAAACAGAAGTATCGAACACTTGATAGTAATAAAATAATACATTCTGGAGTACCACTGTAAATGATAAAAACAATACTTACGCTCAGCACATGTATCTCCACGATAGCCCCGGGAACAACGACATGTATTAGGTGCATAGCATCTGCCGCCGTTTCTACACGATGAATAACATATAGCTACAAAATAAAGCACATTATTTGTCATAATAACAAAAACACGCAACTACTGGATCCGTTGTCATAGCTATAATTTTTATCACTAGTATTTTATTTCATTGATATTTTTATTCATTGTAGTATGTTTGGTTTTTATAACCCTTTAGAAAAACAATCTCTTAAAATCAATTTTTCAAATCAACATTTATTTTCTTTATGTATATTATATAAACGTTAGAGAATACCGAAGGGCCAATCAAAAGAGGACAATCCAGAGATAATGGCAACATAGGGTCCACAAGAGGAAAAAAACAAAATAGCAAAACGCCATATGTGTTGGACACCACTATATGTAAACAAACATCAACAACATAAATAAGACATGAGCCCTCCTACACAAAACTGGAGGTAAAGACAAACCGGACATCGTTTTATGCGGAAATCGTAACAGACATCACAACATGGAACTCAAAACGTAAAGACACACAATATGATATATACCAACTCTGACATTTAAATTCAACATTTGTTTGTTAATTGGTCAAATAAATTTACCAATTAGGTATCTATGCCAATTCTAGTTTCTAAGGTGAAATAATAATTCGTCATAAAACATAGCTGAAATGAACATTAATAAGATAGAGCTATTTACTATATTTAGACTAGGGTAATACTTATGGATCAGGAACTGCTTACCCTTCCCGCGCATCTGATTTGTTCGAGGTTTTATTTGGATAGAGTACATGTGGCTTTTTTCAGTTTTCTGTACATATGAATAGGATGTTCGTCGGATGCCACTAATATCAATATAGTCAGCCAAATATAGTCAACCCTGTATATTAAGGCCACTCAGGGGAACCTGAAAATATGGCCTTTATGAGCAGTTGCCCTTTATATACAGGTTAAACTTATATGACCTATTCATCTATGGTAAGAATGAAACTGCCTATTACAGACAGTGGTTTGATATATAGAGGTGCCCTCTAAGGTAGATGGGGGTGTTTAAATTTTCGCGCCTTCTGCGCAAGATGTTGCGCATAGCAACGTAAATCAGGCGACCTGTCGTAAAATCTAATAAAAATAATTTTGTTCCTTATCAATTTTTGAATTTGATTGAAAATTATCAGAATCACTCATAAAATCATATTTTGATATCATATTTATTGAAAAAGAGAAAAAAAGCTTCCCATTTCAGTTTGATTGCTGCAATATATTTTGCTTCCGTTTTGCGACCCGGACACGGGGGAGAAGTCAGAAAAAAATATTGAAAAGAAACTGTAATCGTGATGAAGTGGATTGCTTTTCATGAATACTGTAATGTAGATCTGCATCTTTACAATCCGATCTTCGATTTGGTAGCTTATGAAGCAGTTTCACACTGATTCTACACAACAGAAACAGGACTGAAAAGGGGGGTGGAAAAGTTGGAACAATTTGTTTTGTTCTGTTTTTGTGTTGCTGACTACCGTAGGTACAATTTATATTTTATCTGCAGTAGTCTTGCAATGTCTGAAAGACTTATATCAGGAAGCTTCACAAAAGAACAATCTTTTTCTGGAGCCGTAATTTTAAAAACACCAAAACTGGCAAAAGCTCCATTTCAGACCCCCCTATCTCATCTGTGACAGACCTGATGACACAAATTATGTACTATACCACACATATGCGTTACCGATTGCAACTCAACCATACATAATAGATAATGAACCTTTTTCGATTTATTCTGAAACTGAGGTCGACACAAGTGGATGCAGTTCAAAATGAAGTCCTATTTGATTACATCCCATCTGATCTTATTCCATTAAGCCATTGTCGGTTTGTAGTGGACTTAGGTTTCATGGCCGAGTAGTTAAAACACTCAATTTTGTCAGTCAACCCTTCATGTGTATAATGCCTTGGGGTTAGACCATTAGGATTTTCAGGCTCGATGTACATGTATATGTATGTCCAATGTCCTGGATGTGGTCATGTGGCAAAAATCAAGTGAGGGAAAACTCGTCATAGTGGAAATAATAAGAGAGGGATTGGTACTTTTTGACATTAACACGAAAACTGCAACAGATGCATTTTATCTTTGTCATTGTGGTATCAGAATTGGATTGTGTCACAACTTTTTACCTAAGAATTGATCAAATGATTGCAATAAATTAGTTCTTTTTCTACAGCAAACTTGAAAACTCACTATCGATTAAATTAAGAAAAATCTCTGATTAAATTGAAAAAAAAGGTTATATCATAGCTCGATTGTGATGCAAGAAGCATATTCTGTTACACAAGGGTGCTAATATGCTATCTGTGAACAGCAAATTTTACTTTTGTGAATCGTGACAAAGACCCCCCCCTCCCCTCCCCTCCCCCCACCATTAGCCCATATACTTTTATCAGTATAAAAATATGTTTATACTCCCTTTGAAATATTAGATAAACCTTTTTTATTCACATCAACATACAAATTACAAGATTGTCCTTACTAAGTGAAAAAGATCAATGGTAAATTGATGTAAATTAATACATGTAAATTAACATTGTGGTATTGTTATTGAAAATTTTGGTATTACTTTTACCAACATACATGCAGTGGTGGATTCAAAGTGGTCGTTAAGAGTAAACTTTATGATTTAGTCTTTGTCCCCCTCATTTATGTTAATTTGAATATCCACTTAAACTAGTCAAAACTAAAAACACAATTTTCAACAAATCAAATACACATGTGGAGGGAGCTGGTTTAGGATATTACATATGCAAGTTTATGGACAGATTTTTTAGGCATGAGGTCCTTAAACTTTTTTGTATTAGCACCTGTGTAGTAGTCTCAGTAATCTTTTGTCATTTGATTAATTAGTCATGGGAAATAATGATGAATAATTTGTAATGTACATAAATTAATTCAATGACTGGCTTGAGAACAAAACAAAACAACACTAGCTGATTTAACATTTGATTTATATTAATACAAGAATATCACTTTTGAATTAATATTATTATCCCTGTATTTGTATACTGAAAAACATGAAAATCCAGGGTAAACAATTATATGTATCCATACAGTGTACAATGTACACATAAACATGGCTGAACTCGGGGAGTCTGGCGAAAGTACAGTACATGTATGCAGTTCCTGAAAGTTATAGAGCATGCTAACGCCAGACTAACAATAAAACAGGCAACAGAACCACCAACCTTTGGCAGGTAATTGACAAACCTATAATTACATACACTCTAGTACATAGGGTTTCAATTTAGGGCATTTTCTAGTTCACTTTTTAAATAATTCGACCAGTAAAAATGACAACAAAGGTGCATATACAAAAATATAGCATTAAGCGATTTTAGCTATCCTGTTAAATAAAAACTACATTTTTGCACAGAAGCAAAACCTATTATTAACAAAAAACCAAACAGCAAAGAAAAGGCGGGGACGACAAAATGAATAGGCAACATTATACATCCCGAATTTCGTTATATAATATCCTTTCCAACTCCAAAAACACTTATTTAGCGTTCCAATTTTTTGAGCATAGGTATTTAATTTTCTAAATCTTCACTTTTGCTGCAAGAATTCTTAAATTAATGCTTTGAACCATCTTTTTTTAAATGGATGATTTTAATAGTAAATTTCACATGTTAATGTAAAAGTTGGTATTAAATAATTCATCTGAATAATATCTTAACTCTCATATTTGTTTTCAAATAAATCAATTCACGAATTGCCTAATAAAAACGTTTTACATGTTATATCAATACAATATACATCAGAGATATCAGAGATATATTACTCTATATTATATTTCTGATATGAACGGGTTATTGAAAACTAGATCATAATTAATTACAGAGTTATAAAACCTGATTATGACTGGTATACTTGGATATGAAAACTTTCAAGGTCAAGGGTCAAGGTCAAACTGCGATCATGATGGTACGCTAGACACAGGTCTCATCATTATACAACCACATACCAAATATCATTAACCTATCTAAAAAGACAAAGTTATTGCCCAGACACAAAAACACTTTAAAAATATCAATTATTCGACCTTGAAGTCAAAGGTCAAACTGAGGTCATGATGAAACACGACACACCGTCTCATGATTATACACCTACATACCAAATATCATTAATCTACCTTAATAGACAAAAAAGTTATGATGCGGACACCATAACTCTTCAAAATATCAATTATTTGACCTTGAAGTCAAAGGTCAAGGATAAAATGTGGTCGGGATGGTACATGACACACCCTCTCATGATTTTACACCTACACACCAAATATCATTAATCTATCTTACAAGACAAAAAAAGTTATGACTGGGACACAAAAACACTTAAAAATATCAATTATTTGACCTTGAGTTCAAAGGTCAAGGACAAAATGTGGTCATGATGGTACATGACGCACCCTCTAATGATGATACACCTACATACCAAATATCATTATCCTATCTGAAGAGACAAAAAAGTTATGGCTCGGACAGATAGTACATTTGCAAATCCATTCAGATTTAACAATGAAATATCTCCCTTTTTTTGTCTATTTTCTTGTATAATTTTACTTACATCTTTTTTATTTGGACGGTGACCCACCAATTTTTTAATTTTATCTTTCAAAGAAACATTTGGACCATTCAATTACAAAAATCAGAAAATTCTATGGATTAGAAATTGATATTTTCATCAGATAAATGCATCCAATAACGGTTTTTCCTTCATTGTCTATATAAATTTGGCCCATTTTCCCTTCAATTTTCAAATTACAATTTTGAGCTTGGAATGCTTATGACCGCCATTTTTTATCTTTTTATTTGGAAGGGCATAATACAAGGAAGTTTTCTTTAAAAAATATAAAAAAATCTATGGATAAAAATAGACACCCCATCTACCTTAAGGCAGGTTTGGCTATATGCGTTATAGATAGTAAAGAATTAAACTCTCTTACGTGTATTGCAATTGTGACCTGTCCAGCCTGTGCAGCAGACACTGTTTTCATAATAATAGAGACGCCATACCTCTATACGATTCCAACAACTCCTGCCAAGACAATTGTAAATAATCAATTATTTAATTACCATTATGTACAGTCCGTGTTTTGTCATATTTAGTGGATTATACCTTTATAATTTAATTTGACGTGAATACTGCAATCTGATTGGCTGATCCGCTTTGAGCAACATTGGTTATACGTGATATCATGGGTTGGTATTGTGAAGTCGCCAACATATGCATTCACCAACGACAAATTCAAATAGTACCATGAAATAATTGTAATTAAAAGAGAGAAATAATTCAATTAAATTTGTGGTAAAAATTAAATTATTTGAACATGTTATATATAGATTCTCCTTCAGTTGCCCGTGGTTTACGATATTTCTCCTGTCAAGAGAGTTTAATTAAAAATTTTAACCACAAGCCGTAAGGCGAGTGGTTAAAACTTTTAATTTAACTCTCGAGAATGAAGAAATATCGTAACCCACATGGGCAACTGAAGGAGAATTTGTTTCTCCCATTATTTAGCACGAACTTTATTTCAAAATTTGAAATTAATGCGTTTGAAACTAATGCGGGAAATGCACGGGACATTTTAATCCTCTAGAGGATTACAGATTTTTCCACCACTGGTTCAGCGGGGATAAAACGCCGTAATAATGGGAGAAACGGTTTGTGGTTAAAAATTTTATTTTAACTCTCTTGAAAGAAGAAATATCGTAACCCACGGGCAATTGAAGGAGAATCTATACCTAACTTGGTTTGGTACAGCTTATGCTTTTCATAAACTGCCCAAGTCAGGTTATATCGTATAACCTGTTTAAGAAATAATTCCCCCATGTCATGTTATATTGCTCGATGGAAAATATCGACAAATATAATGCCTAACCATGTGAGCATGAGCATAAAACATGACATGGGAGACATATTACGATTCTAACAGGGCATGTATGGTGATTTTGTAAATCAGTGCGGTCTTATGGGTACGCAAGAATTTGGCTGTTCCGATTCCCTCCCCGAATGAAAATGTTGCATTTTACGATGATTTACAGAAACAGTAATGACTAAATTAAAACAAAATATTGAAAATTAAATATTGTAATTTAATAATTGAAGAAATAAAATTCGACTTTGGATATAACGATATTCCATAAAATAATGAATTTATTGTCAATATCTATACAAATGGATTGGGAACAAATCTTTACAACTTACTGGAAAAAAATTGATTGATTGCTTGATGCTTAACATCCAGCGAGCAATTTTTCAGCTATATTCAGGACGAGAATAATTTAAACGCCACGGGACTCGAAACAAGGAAATGTGATGGGTAGGGATGGAGAACTTTACCAGTGCAACAGGTCTCCTATGGACCACTCATCATGAGCATAATGCTCATATTGAGCTGTTACACTGGGTTCTTTAACGTGCGAAGAGGGTGACAATCTCTCAACACGGGGCCTCGGTTTTATTTACGTCTCATCCGAAGGACGGGTTGGTTGTCAATTTATACATCCCGCACAACCGACGGACGCCTCTTCAAGCTGAAGAACCTCTCGGTCCCATTTCTATTCCCCGGGGTTCCCGCGGGGTTGACCCCTTTTAGAGGAGTATTTCATTATATTGATTGTGTATTGGTTGTATTCAATCGGTAGGTATTTGGCTACTGGTCTGAAACACCGCGCTATAGAACAAAAAATAACATCTGGATGAGCCAACTGCATCAGGTGGCTTGATTCGCAACTTTTCCTGGACGTATTTGTTATTTTAGATATGTGATCAAGTAATGTCGTCACCAATGTCTGTCAGACAGGGGTAGATTTCTAAAACATAATTATATAAAACAAATCAGAAATCTCTGTGTATTTAAAGGAAGAGTATCAAGATACCGAATGGGTAATCGGAATCCGTAAATCGAAGGACAACACAATGACCACAAAATAAAAAGGACAATGATCTGCAAAAAACATTACACATAAAACTAAAGATCGAGTAATGCGAACCCCACTAAAACCCAAGGTTGTTCATTGGTGCTCCGGAAGGGTAAGCAGTTCCTGTTCCATTTATGGCACCCGTCGTGACCTTTTTATGACTGATTTGTTTGTTAACATATATTATATGTTTTGGTTAAGTAATTTATATTATTCAACCTGTTGCTTACTGTCTAATTTCTAAGTGTCTGATAATTCAAATGAATCTCTGGAAAACAATAACTTACCACAATACTCGATGTCGACAATGTGATACCTTGTGATATCTGGATGCTATCCTGTTACAATAACTGTAAAATAGAATTATCGTCTGAATAATAATATAAAGCGCATTCCTCCAAAAACTGTAAATGCTAGCTATATGTTACAAGCACACATTTTCCTACTAGTTATATTTTGCTAATAAAATGATAGAAAGAAATATCACACCGTAAGAACAGTTCTAAAAATATAATAAATAGAGGCCAAATCAATACCCAGAACACCCATATAACACGACCGTTCACTTTTCTGGCTTGTTATAGACACGTCCAATAAAGGTAACGGCGTTGAACTAGTTTATGAGCCCAAACCTACCGTTTTAATTTAATTTTATGCTTCAGTCCATATTACCGAACTTCTATCTTATATAAAGGTAAAATACAATGTTTGATTCTATTCAATGCAGGGTGGACAACGTACGTCATACATCTGGTTATTTTTTTATCGAAAACTTTATAATGGCGGAAATTTTTCAACCATCTGACAAAATAAAACTAATTTTTATACTATTTGAACAACGAACCTGTATGATAAAAGCCAGACCAAAGCACCCTAAGGACTTGCATGGTACATTTACATCGATAATATTCATAAAAGCTGCATAAAAATGAGTTTATTTTGTCAGATGGTTGAACAATTTCCGCCATTATAAAGTTTTCAATAAAAATAATACCCGGATGTATGACGTACGTTGTCCACCCTGCATTAAGCATTAAATAACTGCATCAGGCAGATAAAACATAACACAAAGAAAACTATCACCGTGTATTCAAAATTATATAATCAGCACAACATCCGGAGTCTATAATTATAGTATGTGCGCGTGTGTTGCACATGAGGATCATTATAAATTCTAGAATAGATTTAAACAAATGAATTCATCAACATCCCCTTTTTTTAAGTAAAGTAATTTCGCATCAAATGAATTTGAAGTCAACATTAAATCTATAAATTTCAGACAAACATCAAAGAATAAATATTAACTTTAAAGTCAATCAGATAATTCACTGAAACTTTGAAATCACAGTTCATTCAGTTACTATAAACTATTGTAATTGCAAACACAAATGAAAACCTTAACTACTATTATACTAGTCTATACTAAAATGAAAACATTATTTACAGTTAATATTTGACAGTCATCAAGAAACTTCGGTGGTTTAATAGCACGTTTTGGTCGGACTTCGAGTGGTTGAATGTTAATGTCATCACTATTTCGGTAAATGTAATTTCTCTCATGATTCTGGGTGTTCACAGGTTTTTCCGTAGTAACACTTCGAGGTGGCGATCGGTGACGTATGCTAGATGTAATCTCTGTGGGTCGAATTTTGACACTATTGGAAATCGTGATATTTAACACCATCTTCATATTGCACAACGCAAGACCTATAGTTTCTGTTCGAAGAATACAGATTGTCCTTATTTTAGCTTCGGTAGATCACGTGCCCGTTTATCATGACATTTCTTGACCGTTAATTTGCGGTTTTCACATCCACGATTGGTTTCGCTGCATTTATTTAGAAACGGTAGCATCGTCTGCGTTTTTCTACCAATCATCATCTCGACAGGACTAAGACCGGTGTCTTGTCTCGGAGTATTCCGTTGTTCTAATAACGCTTCGAACTGATCGCGCCCATCATTTATTGTTTTCCTCATCAAAATCTTCACGACAGCTTCGGCTTTTCCGTTTGACTATTGATGTCGCATGATTAACTTTTCAGTTTGACAGAAACAGTTCGAATTCACGACTCACGAATTGGGGACCATTGTCACTCGTAACAGTGGATGGTATTCCATAATGTTTCTTCAGAATTCTTATCATTTGTCGATTTGAGAGATAGCCATTGTCGGCAGATAGATAAAATTCGAATAATAATATACGGCTATCAGATAATTGCGACCTTTTATTTAAAAAATGTCAAGTTCAATCTTGTTCCAGAGATATGAACCATTATCATGTTGTTTTAGCGTGTCGCGACAGTTTCGTGATTTCGATTCCCGACATATTTCACAGTTGCCAGCGAGTTGTTTTACGTCTTTCGCGATTCCCGGCCAAAATACTGTGTTTCGCGCTGTTCTCGTCATACTGTCGTATCCAAGATGTGAACTATGTAATCTCGATTTCATTTCGGCTCGCAACATTTCGGAATAAGAACTGCTTCTCCCTTAACAATAAAGCCATCTACTACACTGAGTTCGTCACGCATATCGAAAAATTGTAACGCAGATTTAGGAACTCGATCCTTATCTTCGGGTCATCCATTTAGAATTAATTCAGTCACGGATTGTAAGCTTACGTCTTTCTCGGTTGCATTCTTAACTTCAAGAAATCTAGCATCCGTAAAATTATCAAACACATTCACGTTCATGATACGGGGCCGTTGCTCACAATCATCGTCGTTATCGTTGCACACGAATGTTCTGCTTAACGCATCGGCCACGATAAAATCCACTTTTTTCACGAATCGGAATTCAATGTCATATCTAAAAAGTTTCATCAGGATATCTTGTAGGCGTTTCGGTGCTCTGTTGAGAGGTTTACTTAGAATCGCGACTAGCAGTTCACGATCGTTGTGTACTAATACTTTGCGGCCATACGTATACTGGTCAAAACGCTCCGGTACATACAACATAGACAATGCTTCTTTTTCTATTTCCGCCCAGTTTCTGTCGGACGATCTTAGCGCACGCGACGCGAACTCTACTGGCTTTCGGTCTAGTAGCAAAACTGCACCGACTCCGTTCTTGCTACTGTCGTCTTGTAAGACTACTTCCTTGTTCGTATCGAAATACGCTACGATCGGAGCTTCCGTAAGCCTTTTCTTGACGTTTTGAAATGCTAGCTTGCGCTCGTTTGACCAGTTCCAATGGAATTCTTTCCTTGTCAGTTCGCGTATCGGTTCCATCTCGTTCGCGAGATCGGGTAAGAATGTTGTCATGTACTGCACCATTCCACACAAACGTTTTACACCCGCGACATCGGTTGGAGTTGGCATTTCACGGATTGCGTTCACTTTCTTATCGTCGACTTTTACAGCATCATTTTGTGTCCATGAAAAGTTATTTCTTTCAGTCCGATTTCTTTCTTTTCATCATTAAGTATAATCTTTTGTTCTTTGCATCATTCATGCAACTTGGAAAGTTGCATCTCGTGATCGCGCTTAGCCTCATCGTCGGTTTGACCACACCTGGCGATGATAATGTCATCGGCGATGGTAAATATACCATTCAAATCACCAACTGCTTCAGTCAATTTTCTTTGATATATTTTGCTCGATCTCCTCAATCCGAACGGTAATTGCGCCCAACTATATCATCCGAATGATGTTCTCACCGTGGTCATTCGGCTCGAATTCTCGTTTAGCTTGAAGTTTCGGAAGTACATCTCCAAGCGTTGTTAATCGGTAGTGTTCACGCATCAACGCGGTATTAAGCGGTTGAGGGTCAATACAGATTCGCAGTTTACCGTTAGATTTTCGCACTACAGCCATTTGGCTTACCCATTCAGTCGGCTCGGTAACGAGTACGAGAAAATCTCTCTGAACAATTTTGTCGATTTCACGTTTCACGTCATCTTGCTGCGACAACGGTAATTTTTGACATGGTAACGTTTTCGGTTTAACTTCGTCGTTGACTTGTTAAGTCGCTACTCCAAGATCACCGATTTCTTGGACAACAATGGTTGCTATAAGACGGTCGTTATTCACGGTTAGTACACGCATATTCTGCACGGTTTTAACACCTAGCAGATTCGCGTGTCCATTCGGCACAACGATCAGTGTTACTATTGTTTCGTCGCCGGTACTCGGATTCTTCACTGTAAGATTTGCTTCGCCCAACGGTTTCTTCGGTATCATGTTCCACATTCTAAGTGTAATTGATATCTGTCTAACTTTATCTTTGCGAACACATTTCTTGCAGATTGTGTTGACATCAGCGGCACTATCGAGCTGTAAACGGACTTCACTATCGTTGACATTCATAAGTGTTGTTACATTCTTATCGGCATTAGCTTAAACGACGAATATCGACTTTTCTGAGACTGTATCAATTGCATTTAACCAAAGGTCATCATCGCTATCATCGAGTGCTGAAACGGAGTTCACATTGACTTTCTTGCATTTTGACTTGAAATGGTTTGGGCTCTTGCACGCATTGCTAGTTTTACCCCATGCTGGACATTTTTCTTTCTTATTTTCATGTTTGTGGCCACAAAATATGCATTTCTTATGTAAAGTATTTGATGTTGTTAAAACAGTTTTATCTTGAAATGTTCTTGCTTGTTGTTTGTAGTTTGGCTTCTTACTTTTCGGTTGTTTATTTTCATGTGTCACTTTATTGATTGCATGTTGTGAGGTATTGTTGTTTTCTCTTAATTCTTTTACATGTTTATTTGACTGTTCATATGCACGGCATATTTGAATTGCTTTGTCAACAGAAAGTTTATCTTCACGGGGTAGAAGCTCTTGTAGGTTTCCGTGGACTTTAAATACAATTTTGTCTCTGATCATTCTATCTTTGTTATCAAAATTACAGTATGACGCCCTGGTTCTTAACTCGGTTAAGAAGTTGTCGAATGGTTCCTGATATTGGACGTTCCAGAATCTAAAGGTTTTTCGAACAGTTTATCGGGTTTATTTCCGTCCACCTCTTCATCCCATATGAATTGGTCAGAAATGTCAATGATCTGGGGACCAGCACAGTTGCGAATTATTGCAATTTGTTCTTCTTTGTCTTTCTTGACAGCGCCGCTTGCCATAAGATATACTTCAACCTGCCGTTTCCATTTTTTATAATTTTCGGAAACATTTCCTTCTATTACATTGAGAGATGGGGGCAGGCAAAATGTGTTGGTATAGCCGGCAGCCATTGTTCACTTTTTTGTACACGTTTCATTTTTCTCCGAGATAAAATCGACAGTATCTTGGTAACTTACTGTTAAAAACACTATTGCAATGTCCCTTTGTTGGTTTCTGCTGCCACCATGTTGATTATGATGGATGTCTACTTACAGGAGACATTAAAAAACTGCATTAGGCAGATAAAAATATAACACAAAGAAAACTATCTATGTGTATTGAAGACTACATAAACAGGACAGACACAACATCCGGAGTGTATAATTATAATACGTGCGCGTGTGTTGCACGTGAGGATCATTATAGATTCTAGTATAGATTTAAATAATGAATTCATCAACAATCTACATTTTAATAACAGAGATTTAATAGCAAGGTTAAGTAAACCTTGACATTTCATGTTAAAATCATCACGATTTCCCCATCTCTCACAGGGTAATCCTGGATCAAATATATATTTGAACTTCTTCTTATGTTAATATTCCAATCATTTTCCTGTTCGCAATACATTTGACAACTACGTTTTTATTACTATCGCTGGGTCGATACCTCTGCTGGTGGACTATATGTCCTCGAGGTCATCTACACGGTAGTTAGTGCTTCGGTACTGATATGGTTAATTACATATATTTGTTATTGAAATTTACAATTCCTACAGTATGTAATTATTATTAAAATGAACGTTCCCCTCCCTCAGGCATAGGTAACCTTAGCCGATGTTAGTTTAGGACCTTTTGCTTTCTTCATCCCAAAAAAATATATATTATTTGGTCTTCCAAAAGATGTTTTGATAATGGTTCAGTATTAGTAAACTGCTGACATGTTTAGCAACTCCCAAAAAATCAGAATAAAATACAATATTAGCATTATGTAATTTGTGCTTTGCATTAATTAACTCACCTGCTCGAGGAGTAATGTAATATAGTGAGTAACACGAGTCCACAGAGCCAGAAATGTATATAAGCCATTATTGTATACCACTTTAGTGACAACAATGCTACTGGACAGATGTTTATAAACTGTAAACGCTCAGGAACTTTTTGAGTACCCCACTTTGGTTGCTCTTAAAAATCTTCCTCAAACACTTAAAAAGAATTGCTCTTTCCGTTTTAGTATAAGATACAGTATTGAAACATAAGAGGCTATAACGAGTTTCTTTTTCCGCGTGAGTAATCAGGTGAAGGCAGAGATGTGTACCATCAAGGCCGTCACCTGAGTACGAATGTGGAAAAAGAAACCCGTTATATCCAATACGGGCAACTGCTTTTGTTTCAATAATAATGTATCTAACTTTTATGTTCTCCTTCGCTGCGCTCATCCGAACATAAAATATTTCTGATTTTATTTCAATGAAATAAGTGTTGCCTGAGGGCAAGTGTGGACACAGAAATGTGCTGTCCAAAGGGCAAGTGTTGATGTCAATATTTTATATTATTTAACTTTTTAAAAAAATCATGGACACAGGGATCCTCGATTTTTTTTTAATAAAAAACTAATCCTGGATTTTTATTTTTGCTTAAAGTCCGGTCCTGTGTTTTTATTTCAAATTTGCATCATAAATAATAAATTCAGATTTTCTATTTAAAAAATCTCATTTACAAAACCACTGATATTTGTTCAATTTTTAACGCCGATTTAAGCTTTAGTCGCAACAAATTTTTATTTTTCTCTTTAAACTGTCGAAACATAACATTTATTTAACTGTGAAATTCACAAATAAAATTCACCCCCTTTTTCCCCTTTTTTCTTGTTTAAATCAATGATCAACAATATTCCAGAATCAAACAAATGAATAAATATAACATAGATTTCTTTTACATGCATCTTTTTGTTTTACATTGTCAAGATTCTATATTTATAAACTATTGACCTGAGTAACCTTGCTATACCATGCGGAGTCAGTGTGTTTTAAATCGGTCATCCAATCAGGACGCTCATTATTGTCCAAGATAAAAATACATCGCTAAAATTTCCTGTGGATGTTTCTCCACTTCAACTCGTAAATTTACATAGAAATCGGAGATATTTCGTCATAAACCTTCACACATGGTTTTGTCTATCGTATTTCTTGAAGACGAACATAAAATTGTATTGCATTTATCAATATTTGATGAGTATCAACAGTTTTTTCAACACCGTATCTGTTCACATGACTACACATGCTACTCACAGTGACCCGTGACCCACATTAGCACGTCTTACCAGTATTTTGTTAATATGGTATATAACAACAAAGACTTGTATGAATTGAGATGCACACCAAACAGTTTTATTTTAATAGATAGTGAATACACAAAACATGTAGTTTTTAAGTCCAAAACAGCGTAAATACTGCAAATATAATCTGGTACAATTCTACAACGAGAAAATATATATTACAGAGATGAAACAAAGTAAAACAATTAATATAGTTGTCGAACTGGTTTGGTGTGAACAATTCTCGATAACTCTGAAGTTCGCGAAAACCGGTATTTAAAGATCTAAAACCGAATTACTGAAACATTGCGCCAATAAAAAACGACCTTAAAATCATTACGCATACAAAAAGAAATTGATGTACAATAATAGTGTTGTTGACAAAAAAACAAATGGTATGGCATTTAATTCAACTACAACTTTAAAATTGATTTATTGATTTATATATCACCTATGATCCATACCTGTCAAGTCTCAGGCTTTCACGTTTCAAGGCATCAAATCACGCTCTCACGCTCACCCCCATTATTCTCACGCTAAAGCAAAAATCGACGAATTGGATAAGTTCGGTGAAGATAATAAAACTGCCTTAATAGAACTGGTTAGCTCAATAGGGAAATTTGGATCCGATAGCGATTTGTTTTAAAGTATTTCTGTCACAACTGGTTACCTTTACGTATAATGGTATCAATGAAGCAGATTGTGAGTTAAACCTTTAACTGCGGGTGAAGCAAACAGTCCTGCAAAAAGTGACCCACAAAGGTTATCGGACCTGCTGCATATAATACAAAATTTGATTCCATATGGTATAGCAAATATCCAGTAAAGGTTTCAAGCTCTCAAATAGACTTTTTTATGTGTGGTTTGTTCTCGAGGATTTAGTTGTGATCATCGGGGTGAAGCTGATATAAAGCGACATATATTGATTATTCAAAACACACAAAGATAAAACTTCGTCACTGCGACAGCAACCTACTCTTAAATTTGTTCCACAAAACGATCCATTGACTTTTTAAAATTTTCAGGGCAGAAGTTCTCATGACAAATTGCAAAACAATATCAATGTGCTAAGATTAAAACTGTATGCTGAACAAGGCATTAGCACCAAATTGCCATGTTGATCTAGTATCTAAAATGAAAACCAACCAATACACTTTAGCAACACGGGAGTAATGATTCTGATATAGCAAAAATGAATACTTTGACCCTTAAAATAGTTGAGATCTCTATTCTATCGGCAGTCAAAACCGGGCTTCAGAGTTACTATGACACTAGCTACTCGAGGGGTGGTGTGAATCAGTTGTGGATTCTGAAGAACTCTAAAGATCTGTTAGAGTACATACAATCTAGGTCCCTCTCCTACAATAGCATTAAAACATTTGACTTATCTACCCTCTACACAACCTACACAACTATTCCTCACTCTAAGCTGAAGGACAAATTAAGAGAATTGATCCAGCTGTGTTTCTTAGAAAAGAATGACCAACGTAGATACAAATACCTTGTACTAGGAAGAGACATATTTTATTTTGTAAAACACCACTCTGATTCTACCAAAAAGTTATCTGAAACTGATATCATCAACATGCTCGAGTTTTTTATTGACAACATATGTATTATGTTTGGTGGGCGGGTTTTTCAACAGATAATCGGCATACCTATGGATACAAAATGTGCTCCTCTTCTCGCCGATTTTTTTCTTTATTCGCATGAAGCAGACTTCATACAGGGGCTTCTTAAGAAAAACGAAAAGATGCTAGCCGGATCCTTTAATTTCACGTTCCGCTATATAGATGATGTCATTTCATTAAATAATTCTAAGTTTGATGATGGGTGTCACTAGTGGAGCAGGAACTGCTTACCATTCCGGAGCACCTGAGTTCACCCCCGATGTTAGTGGGGTTCGCGTAACTCGATCTTTAGTTTTATATATATGTTTTGTAGATCGTTGTTTGTCCTTTTGTATTATTTTCTTTTGGCCATTGTGTTGTCTGTTCTTCTTCGATATACGGATTCTAATTACCCCTTTGGTATCTTCAAGCTTTTTTTAAACCATGTATTTATATAACCAGCATTTTGTTAGATATGTGCACAACAATAGGCGCTACTACCGCAGATATTTTTTGAAAAAAATGACAATTTTATTACACAAAATCAGATACCATGGGATAAGTGTGACGCTTTCTTTGTAGATAATTCCTCGTTGAATATGAGTAAAGAAACTCAATTAAAAGTAGGATACTGGTGAGAAACCCTGATGTGTACTTTGTTGGTTGTTCTTATCATATGGCACATAATGCAGCACGTAAATTAGGAGATAGCTTTTCTGGATCTTCTGGATTTGATGTCGAGGATTTAGTTGTAGATCAATATTACTGGTTTGACAAAAATACAAAGCGTAAAAACGAACTAAACGAGTTTTGCGTATTTAGTCGCAATACGTGTAAGCATGTTTTAAGACATGCATCCACACATTGGGTTAGCTTGCAAAATGCTAATTCTCGTACGTTGGAAATGTACCAGCACCTGTCAGGTTCAGAATACAGTTTGAAAATCCCATGACAAAAGCATGTTTACCGTGGTACTTTGGAAGACATATCCAATAGTATTAAATGTTTTATAATGCTGGCGTATTCTTCAGAATCGCCATAATGTCGTCCAGACCCATTCTCTTACTCTGAGACACCAAAAATCATTGACAGCTCTGGCAATCGATTGTGCATTTCAAAAAAATGTCAGTTATTATATATCCCTTTGTACCTATAGCTATATACCCGATATATTGTGTTAATTGCTATAGTAAAATATAATACGGTAATTTATAAGAATAATGTTATAATTATTTTAAATGAATAACAAAAAATATCAATTTAATCAATTATACTAATAAACATAGATCGTGTTATTGTCAATCGAGTGCGTCTTTATAAAAATCGTTCGACCTTTCAAGGTCAGTGAATATCAGGTAACTGTTGTGCACGTGTAATTAGATGGACACGATGACACATATTTAATGTGGAAACCGATTTCGCTCTTCAATTTGATTTACAAAGTTTTTGTCAGTGATGGAAAGGCTGTTCATTTAAGAAAGGTATGTAATAATATGTATACAAACATATTTTTGTAGGCATTCATACGCTGATAGACAAACACATTTCGCACAATAACATTGTATTTAAAATCTGAATTTTGACATTTTAAGCTAAAAAGAAAAACACATTGAACGTGCGGAAATGATGTAATTTGAACGAAATAAATTGATATCACACATCTCATTTCTTATTTTACACTTTTTCATGTTTTTATTTAATACTTTGGGTTAATATACAACTAAATGTGCATTTCTATATATTTTTCAGATCACTAAATACAGCGATGGATCTTTGGCAGATGAAATTTGATGAACATTTTATAAAAGAACGAACTGGGCATCTAGAATTTTTTTTATCAAATATGGATTACGAGGTTTTTTTTTTCTTTTGTCATTTGAATTGATCAATTGTAAACACAGATCAAGAATCTACGGAAGGGGAATATAAGCGGCCAAGAAGAACTACGGATTTTTTCGGCTCTTACGACAAAAGTGAATTTTGAGTATCGATGTAAAGTATAAATTGATAAGAAAGTTGACAAACACTCATTTGTTATTCTAGTCAAGCTAGAGGCAGTTCGTGACGAGGAATATAGAACAATGAGTACTTTAAACAATGAAAATGTTGACTCTAATAATGTAAACAAATCCAATATGGCGACATTTGCCGAAGTCATGGCTAGTAACACAGGCACTTGTTTCTATCAATGGGGGGTCGACTATCAATGTATAATAAAAGAAGGTTGCCGACTCGGAAATATACCCTCTCCGCTTCAAACACAATTTATACCATGTTCTTCGCGATTTCGTACGCTTTCTGCATGTCTCGCGCTTCTACATATATTAGTCTTTCAAAATATGTCAACAAAGTTTATCTCCTTACGGTTCTCTCTCTAAAAATAGCAATCTTACCAGTAAAAATGTCATTTTTTCCAAGGTACCCTCGTCTCAATAGACACAACTTCCGGTTTTCTTAAAATAGTGAATTAATTTTCTGGAAAATAATAAAACCCAGTCTAAATTAAATATTCTTGCTTGTCTCACTTACATCAAAATATTCTTGATAATAATTTACCCTCAAACTTGGAAGAACTTTCCTACTTTAAATAATTCACATTTTTAAAAATAACATGGTTATAATGAAAAAACCCGAGAAAGATTATACGTCCATTTGTGTTTCTCTGGGTTTTTTTCTGTTATCACCATGATAGAAAACCGGAAGTTGTGTCTATTGAGACGAGGGTACTTTTGAAAAGATGATCTTTTTACCGGTAAGATTGCTATTTTTAGAGAGAGAACCGTAAGGAGATAAACTTTGTTGACATATTTTGAAAGACTAATATATGTAGAAGCGCGAGACATGCAGAAAGCGTACGAAATCGCGAAGAACATGGTATAAATTGTGTTTGAAGCGGAGGGGTATATTTCCGAGTCGGCTACCTTCTTTTATTATACATTGAGTCGACCCCCAATTGATAGAAACAAGTGCCTGTGGCTAGTAAACAAACCGATGGTCGAAATTTTGAAGGTGAATTATCGAGCGTAAAACCGATCTTTGTCCTAGAATACGATCTCTTCGGTATAATAAAACCAAAACCAGCTGACTATCTATCTCATGAAGAACTATACAAAGCTGTAGACAGCATTGTCCCTGCCAGCCACTTGAGAGGCCTACAGAGAGTTAGTGGTTTATGGCGACTCTATTTCGACAATGAGGAAGACCGTGATAAATTACTAACAGAGGGATTGACAATAAGAAAAAAACTCATAAGACTTTATTCTAGAAATCCAAAAGTAGTTGAAAGAGAAAAACCAGACCATCTCAAAGTAAGAGTAAAAGGTGTGCCCCTATCGGCCGACGATGGGCAAATATTCTGATTTTTAGAGCTTCTAGAAGTAGTTGTCCACAGCTATCATAGAGAAAGACTGCGCATAGATGGGTTCTTAACAAGTTGCCAAACAGGAGATAGAATTTTCATATGCGATCAACTTGGCCCAAATGTCACAATTCCAAGATTTTGCAAAATTGGAAAATATAGAGCACAAATTATACACCGAGGAAAGAGAGTGATTAACCCCTATCAGAAATGCAGAAAGTGCCTAAAAAGAGGACATAAAATAGAAAACTGTAATGATGATTGGGTCTGCCTTTCTTGTAATAAAAGTGGGCATCAAGCAAAAGACTGTGACGCGGATGCATTTAAAGAAGGAAATGAAAGGAAAGACCAAGAAAACACAAATGTGAATCAGATGATAATAACTCAGACGGAGAGGACATAACCGAAGAAGGCGAGAGAAACATAGCAGAAAGCATTGAAATAGAACAATCGCAGTCAATCCTTGCACCTCAAAGGAAAACAGGATTACCTAAACAAAATTATAATCAACCGTGTGAGAGGTACCAGCAAACGCAACCGAATAACAATGAACAATCTGATACCCAAGAAAAGAAGAAACCGACAATCTCGAAACGAAAGCATAAAAGGACCACTTGACCAATACATAGACATTGGAGACCCTAAAACACCAAATAACCAACACTCGCAGAAGAGACCTCCAACTACACCAACTGATGACATCCACAAACGAGACAAGAGTATAACGAAACAAAAAACAAAAGATGTAAATAAGTAAACTGAATGCATTAAAACATATCTACAATTGTATGTATATTATTTTGTACAAATATCAAATCTTGTTTTTTATCATAAATGGAAAAAAAAACTGAGAAAAAACATGACAGATTGTGATACGATATTAGATTGTATACTCTCTACAAATAATATTTGTAAAACATATCATATATTAAAAGATTATGTACATTTATATAGAAAAATTGCTGAAGAGTGTCCCACTCATATTTATAATCTCTTTTATAATAAACATATTTATAACCAATAGTGAAAGCACTTTATCAAAATATTCACAGAACAATAAGTTTGACTATAATAAAAATCAAAACAGTTTGTATCTCAAAAAAATACAGAAATCAAATAACTCAAAGACACAAGGAATTAGACCATGGTTTGGTAATACATTAACCATCAGAACAAAACATAGTTGTAATTTACACAATTACACACTTGTCTACAAATATCAAAACATCCCAAAATCCCAATCATTTTATTTGACAAAGGAATTTCCTTGTCTTGTGTCAGTTGTAAACAAATTACATGAGGGTATGATATTATTAGGCATAATATTTACATGTACATATTATGTAAATACATTTGACCTACTTATTGAATTTACATACACAATGCATAAACCATTTAATTACACCAATTCAGGTGTAACTATGGTATTATTAAATAGGTTAAATAAAGTAATAACGAAAAATTTTTATCCAAACAAGTGTACGTCTCCGGACTCTAGATCCCCAAAAGTAAACAAACAAAATGTGGACATGTTATTCTTAGACAACATGTTTATCAATGACACATCATTTACTGTGTTCGACTTGATTATATATTCCAATGCGGAAAATACAAAATATATAAAGCGGCATTATTTAAAAGAATAAAGGTATTAACATTAATGATATATAATCCAAGGAAGTCGGTAGTCCATCTAATAGTGTTTAGTATAAACACACTATACATACATGTGTATGTGCTATATTTAGTAAATGGTTTCTTCCATACAACGCCACCTATGTTCAACCCACAGGTTCTTGTGGACAGGACACAGCACCCCCCTTTTTTCAATTTTTTTTTTCTTTCAATTCCATGGCTTAGAAATATGTAAAACAACAATAATATGTCGTTTTCTGATTGCATCAGTCGACTGATATGTATATAGAGAGAAGGTATCTCACTTCCACACAATTTTCACGAAAACTATTCTACCTGCTCGGGGAATCCCATATAATATAAGTCAATAAAAATGCATCTACCTTAGAGTTGGTGAGCATGCTCCGTATCCGCTAATATTCCTTTATTTAAACGGTCGGCATTTTTCACGAAAATGTTCCTCTGAAACACGAAATCGGACGAACTTTACATCGTATCTACGGTTTTGGATTTTTAATCAACGGAAGTCTACTATGGACGATAACTCTAATATAGCGCCAAATCCGGTTCCCTGAAAAAAAGTTCCGAATGTTACTGCAGTCATGATAAGGTAAGAGAATTTCATTTAACAGTCGAATAAAGTTAGCACGGTTTTATACAAGCTGAAAAAAAATCACCGAAATTGTAAAATTGCTAGCAATTATTGGAAATGGTTTCAAGTCGAAGTGATCAATTCTCACTGACATCATATTTAATACAACATGTGGAAAAGTCGAGTGAAACAAATTTTATAGATTTGACAGAAATTAAGAGCAAATTTCAGTCTGATGTCTTGGTTGAAGTTCCAAGTTCTAGAACAATTGGAATTTTAATTACAAAATTATTCCATGATGTGAAAATAAAACCTGGTCGTTGCAAGGATAACTGGGCTAAATCTACCCAGAGATATTATGGCCTTTCTTGGTGCAAAGGACCCTGTGACAATGCAGTTATTAATTTTAACAATCTGGCCTCATTTTTACCACCTGATTTTTTTTGTTATTTCAAATAACCAAACACTATTATTGTGGGATATTTCACTGGTTATCTTGTAAATGGTAACATGGCTATGATTGAAATAAATAATTTTCAATGAAGGAATATGGACATTGAATTTCATGGGGGGAAAATTGACTTAAAAAAATTAGGTATTAGCACAATCTTTGACTTTCAAAGAAAAACTCTTGAATTAATAATAGATACTGTGAAAAGGCTTAGATACTGTGATAAATTGCACTTGTCCTATAACTTTTGAACTTATCATTGATATCTCGTCTATGATCAAAGTATTAGTGGACTGCACATTTTCCTTTACATTATTAAACCTTTCATCGGTTTTTATTAAAATGAACTACATGTGTCTCTTCATTTAAGTATCGACCATCGCCAATTCCAGACCACTTATGTAACGTGGTACCCCCTAACTTGACGTAATGTGTGGAAGCTATGCCAATTGAACACGCTATAGTAATAGTTTTTCCTTTTGAACGTAAATAATTCACGATTTGTTAAGAAAATGTTTTCCCACAACCGCCTTGCCCAATAACAACTAAATTGTGGCCATCCTTGGCCAAATCGAACGCAGTTTTCTTATCTTCATCAAGCATGTTTACTCTTTGATGTTTTCCCGAACTTTATTCGACTGATAAATGATATTCTCTTACCTTATCGTGACTGCAGTAACATTCGGAACTTTTGTTTCAGGGAACCGGATTTGGGGCTATATTAGAGTTATCGTCCATAGTAGACTTCCGTTGATTAAAAATCCAAAACTGTAGATACGATGTAAAGTTCGTCCGATTTCGTGTTTCAGAGGAACATTTTCGTAAAAAATGCCGACCGTTTAAATAAAGGAATATTAGCGGAGACGGAGCATGCTCACCAACTCTAAGGTAGATGCATTTTTATTGACTTATACATGGGATTCCCCGAGCAGGTAGAATAGTTTTCGTGAAAATTGTGTGGAAGTGAGATACCTTCTCTCTATATACATATCAGTCGACTGATGCAATCAGAAAACGGCATCTCTATATACATATCAGTCGACTGATGCAATCAGAAAACGGCATCTCTATATACATATCAGTCGACTGATGCAATCAGAAAACGGCATCTCTATATACATATCAGTCGACTTATGCAATCAGAAAACGACATATTATTGTTGTTTTACATATTTCTAAGCCATGGAATTGAAAGAAAAAAAAAATTGAAAAAAGGGGGGTGCTGTGTCCTGTCCACAATCACCTGTGGTTCAACCCACTAAAACTAGGATACAATAACAAATACATGTGTGAACTACAAAAATCGATAAAACAGACACCCCGCTTCTGTGTTCTCATTCCTAAGGAATTGAACGAGTATTCATACGCAAGATTTAATCAAATTGAAAACACAAATAAATATCTAGTCTCTAAATTTGCAAATAGATTGGCTAGCACACTTTCTAATCGAGACAAAAACAGACTAAAGTATAAATACATGCAAACGGACAAGGGTAATCAGAGTATGATTGAAAGTATAAAGAAAACTAAAAAGGTAAAAACTTACCAAAATCTTGTCGCAAATCAAAACTTGACAGACATAACAGCTACACGACACCTATGTATACAATCCTGTAATAAAAAGATATTGTTCGTGTACAAATTTCAATGTTTTTGAGGTCATGGCCAAATATATTGTAATAACACTGGTACTATATTTAGAAACAGGGAATATCCCAATACAGAATTTATTTATATTAATATGTAAAATGTATTCTACTACAAAAAATGTATGTTTACATTTATTATGTATAATGTATTTATTATATTTATATTAATTATGTATAATGTATTTGCTATATTTAGAACAGTGAATATCCCAGTTCACAATTTTTATATTAATGTGTATAATGATTAATGTACTTACTGTTCTACTATGTATATATGTGTATAAAACTGTATACATTTGTAATATATAGTTACTGTTAGATTTATAAACAATCTTCAATGCATGACACATTACATATATGTTCACTTAATTGTCAAGGGTTAAACCAGAAAGGAAAAAGAGGGAGATTATATGAATGGGCAAAAAATCAGAGATATCAAATATTATTTGCACAGGAAACAAATTTGGTAGAAAATACAGAGAAAAGCTAAAACATGAATATTTGGGAGATATTTATAATGCCCATGGAAGCTCAAATTCAAAAGGAGTATCCATTTTTATTAATAAACACTTAAATTATAGTCTTATTAGTTATAAACAAATTTGAAGACTCTGAAGGAAGGTTAATTTTGTTAAATGTTGAAATTGATGATACTATATATACTTTACTTAACCTATATGCACCTAACAAAAGAAAAGACAGAAACTCTTTTTTTTTTAAATGTTCTAAGAATAATTGAGGAACACAGATAAGGCATTCTTATCATTGGGTGACATGAATGAAACTTTACAACAAATAGATAGGATTAGCTCAGTTGGACAAAATAGATTTCAAAAACCAGTAAATAATATGTGACTAATGATTAAAAAATGTAACTTAGTAGACATTTGGAGAGAATTAAATTTTAATAAAAAAACAATTTACATGGAGAAGGAAAAATGACAAGAATACAGCTAGTAGAATAGACTATTTCTTGATTGATAAAGACTTCAAACAAAAAGTAGAAAGCACCGACATTAGACCAGCAGCTATCAAGTACACTGACCATCAGGCCATTTCAATCAAAATAAGACTTAACTCGGGGAAAAGAGGTAAAGGATATTTTAAATTAAATAATTGCATACTAGAAGACACAAACTACAAAAATTGTATACAAAACCTAATTAATAAATGCACAGCTATTCCTTATGATAAAGATCCAACTGTTATATGGGATCTATTAAAAACTGAAATAAGGGAGGTAACAATAAATTATTGTAAAGCAAGAGTAAAAGAGAATAGAAATAGGGCAATTAGACTTGAAACTAAATTAAATCAATTACATGAATTATACGATAACTCAAACAATGACGATATAAAACAATACTTAAATGATGAAATTCTATCTGTGGAAAGAGAAATTGAAAATCATTACTCTGAAAAAGCCAAGGGAGCTAAAATAAGGTCACGAGTAACACATATAGAACTAGGAGAAAAAAACACTAAATATTTCCTTTCATTAGAAAAATGTAGACAAATGAAAAAAAGTATAAGAAGGACGAGAATGGACATTTAATTGAAGAACAAGGATTAATTTTGGAAACTGAAAGAGAGTATTACAAAAAACTATATACCTCAAAAAACCCAGATAAGACAGAAATTCAAGAATATATCAAAAATACAAAAATACAGAATCATCTGAGTAAGAAAGATAGTCAAACACTAGAAGGAATATAAACAGAAGAATGCACAAATGCAGTTTTTAAGATGAAACACAATAAGAGTCCCGGCTTCGATGGAATATCCGTGGAATTTTATCAAACCTTCTGGCCACAACTAAAATCATTTGTAGTGCAGGTTTTTAATAAGTGCTATGAAAGGGGAGAACTAACAAATCTTCAAAAGATTGGACTAATCAGTTTAATATATAAAAAAAATGACCCACTTCTTCTTGATAATTATAGACCCATAACACTTCTTAATGTGGACACACAAATTATTGCTTATGTCTTAGCACAAAGGCTGAAACCAATTTTACATAAAATAATCCATAGTGACCAAAATGGGTACATGTGTATATAAAAAATAGATATATTGGATTCAATATAAGGCAAATTCAAGATATTATAGATCATACTGATAAATATAACATAGAAGGTGCAGTGCTTTTCCTAGATTTATCTAAAGCATTTGACTCCTTAGAATGGGATTTCATGTATGAAGCATTAAACAAATTTGGGATTCAAGAATCTATGATAAAATGGATTAGAAATCTATATACAAATATTAAAGGCTGTATAGTCAATAATGGGTGGATATCCTCGCCATTCTCTATTTTACGTGGCATAAGACAGGAATGTCCAGTAAGCACCCTAATTTTCGTCATAGCGGTCGAAATTCTGGCTTGCAGAATACGACAAGACCATAACCTCAAAGGCATACAAATAAAGCTTGATGGGAAAACTCACAGTATAAAATTAACACAATTAGCTGATGATACTACTATTTTTGTTAACTCAAAGCAAGAAATATCAAAAGCTTTAAACATTATAGAAATCTTTGGGGAACTATCTGGACTTAAACTAAATCGGAATAAAACCGAAAGTATATGGTTGGGAAAACTCAAACATTGTAAAGACAAATATGAAAATATAAACTGGTCAACTGACATTGTTAAATGCTTAGGAGTATACTTTGGGCATGATAAAAAAAGATGCAACCATCTCAACTTCGAACATATATATAAAAAATCAGAATCTATAGTTAAAAATTGGACATAAAGACAGCTAACTATGATTGGATGGATTTCTGTTGCAAAAACTCTAATTTTACCAAATATTACATACTTACTACTTTGTAGTATCTGTGATGACAATAGAAAAACAGCATAACAATCAATTTAAAAAAAAAATTCTCTTTTAAATAAAATTCGACAAAAAGTATTCCTAAGTGTATGCTTCATATGCAATGATATATCAAGAATTCATATTGTATATAAATCCCTGGTGCTCTTGAATTAGAAAATAAAGTTAATAATGCTACTCTCCATGACTCTCTGTTGGTATTGAATGTATTATAACAATTTATTGTAGTGAAATACAAACATATACATTTATACCTATCTGAAATGTATTGTAATACAAACTAATATTATCTAAATCTATGAATAATTCATTATCTGAATCCCCTGGTTCATTTGATGATTAACAAAACAGGGAAGAACCTAATTGGGATTGTTGTACTAATTAGGGGTATTATAACAACAAAGTGCCATAATAAACTTGTTATTTGTTTTTAAAAAAAAGAAGAAAAAAAAGAATCTACGCACGAGTGTAATTTTTTGCTGACGATCCAGGAAAATTGTAACTGTTTTGTNGCAAGTTTAAACACATTTTTATAGTTATTTGGATCTTCCCTTCTCAGCTCTTCTAGTAAGGCATGATGTGCTCCAAAACATTTCTTCGTTTTATCCAAGGTCTTGTTCAGCAGTTCCTCTTAACTTTCCTCTTTTTCAATGATTTCGTAGGGGTACATAATAAAATAATGCACACAGTTGCAATTACTTCATCTTCCATTGTTGACACATTTGGCAGGAAAAACACGAGGTTTTTGATCACTTGTTTATAATCTGACAAGATTGATCTTAGTGTGTGAACAAGAGTCTTATAATACAAATATCTTATAATACAAGTCTTATGATACAAATCTTATCGTGTGGTACACATTAAAAGAACACATTGAACGTGCGGAAATGATGTAATATGAACGAAATAAATTGATATCACACATCTCATTTCTTATTTTACACTTTTTCATGTTTTTATTTAATACTTTGGATTAATATACAACTAAATGTGCATTTCTATATATATTTTTTCAGATCATTAAATACAGCGATGGATCTTTGGCAGATGAAATTTGATGAACATTTTATAAAAGAACGAACTGGGCATCTAGACAAAAAAATATCAAATATGGATTACGAGGGTTTTTTTCCCTTTGTCATTTGAATTGGTCAATTGTAAACACAGATCAAGAATCTACGCACGAGTGTAATTTTTTGCTGACGATCCAGGAAAATTGTAACTGTTTTGTTTGAGAGCGAGTTTAAATAATTTTCCAATTTATTATGAACAGGTGAACGATATTAACCTTGTCACAAAAATGGGTCAAATTATTAAAGTACATCGGCCTGTATCATCGGCCCCTATTAGCGGCCTGTATCATCGGCCTCTATTAGCGGTCTGTAAGTGATATCAGAGGCCGCATTTACAATAACATTGCTGGGGGTATTATTGTACAATTTCAAATAAATTCGTCTTTCCGTTTTAGTTCAAAGAATTTCGTCTTTCCGTTTTATTTCAATTTTATCATCTACATTCTAATTTCAGAGATTTTATAGCAAGCTAAGTAGGTATTTACATTTCATGTTAAAATCATCACGATTTTCACATCTCTCAGTTAGATGGAGAATAATCATGATACATGTATTTGAACTTTTTCTACTGTTTCTCTCATTTTATATTCCAATCATTACATTTGCTGTACAATAAAGGTAAACAAATAAAACTGCTTTATTCGTTTAGCACAATGTACAAGCTTTATTCGTTTGACACAATGTACAAGCTTTAATCGTTTAGCACAATGTACAAGCTTTATTCGTTTAACACAATGTACAAGCTTTATTCGTTTAGCACAATGTACAAGCTTTATTCGCTTAGCACAATGTACAAGCTTCATTCGTTTTGCACAATCCACAATCTTTATTCGTTTAGCACAATGTACAAGCTTTATTCGTTTAACACAATGTACAAGCTTTATTCGTTTAGCACAATGTATAAGCTTTATTCGTTTTGCACAATCCACAATCTTTATTCGTTTAGCACAATGTACAAGCTTTATTCGTTTAGCACAATGTACAAGCTTTATTCGTTTAGCACAATGTACAAACTTTATTCGTTTAGCACAATGTACAAGCTGTATCCGTTTAGCACAATGTACAACCTTTATTCGTTTAACACAATGTACAAGCTTTATTCGTTTAGCACAATGTACAAGCTTTATTCGTTAAGCACAATCCACAAGCTGTATCCGTTTAGCACAATGTACAACCTTTATTCGCTTAACACAATGTACCAGATTTATTTTTCGTTAAACACAATGCACAACCTTTATTCGTCTAGCACAATGTACAAGCTTTATTCATTTAGCAAAATGCACAACCTTTATTCGCTTAGCACAATCCATAAGTTTTATTCGTTTAGCACAATGTACAATCTTTATTTGCCTAGCACAATGTACAAGCTGTATTCGCTTAGCACAATCAGAAGCTTTATTCGTTTAGCACAATCCAGAAGCTTTATTTGTTTAGCACAATGCGCAACCTTTATTCGTTAAGCATAATGTACAAGTTTTAGTCGTTTAACACAATGCACAACCTTTATTCGCTTAGCACAATGTACGTTATTCGTTTAACACAATGCACAACCTTTATTCGCTTAGCGCAATCTACAAGCTTTATTCGTTTAGCACAATCCACAAGCATTATTCGCTTAGCACAATCCACAACCATTATTCGTTTAGCACAATGTACAACCTTTATTCGCTTAGCACAATCCACAAGCTTTATTCGTCTAGCACAATGTACAAGCTTTATTATTCGCTTAGCACAATGTACAAGCTTTATTCGTTCAACACAATGTACAAGCTTTATTCGTTTAGCACAATGTACAAGTTTAATTCGTTTAGCACAATCCACAATCTGTATTCGCTTAGCACAATGTACAAGCTTTATTCCGTCAGCACAATGTACAAGCTTATTCCTTTAGCACAATGTACAATCTTTATTCGTTTAGCACAATGCACAATCTTTATTTGCTCAGCACACTCCACAAGCTTTATTCGTCTAGCACAATATACCAGCTTTATTATTCGTTTAGCACAATACATAAGCTTTATTCATTAAGCATAATGTACAAGTTTTATTCGTTTAGCACAATGCACAACATTTAGTCGCTTAGCACAATGTACAAGCTGTATTCGCTTAGCACAATCCACAACATTTATTCATTTAGCACAATGCACAACCTTTATTCGCTTAGCACAATCCACAAGCTTTATTCGTCTAGCACAATCTACAAGCTTTATTATTCGCATAGCACAATCCAGAAGCTTAATTCGTTTAGCACAATCCACAATCTTTATTCGCTTAGCACAATGTACAAGCTCTATTCCGTTAGCACAATGTACAAGCTATATTCGTTTAGCACAATGTACAATCTTTATTCGTTTAGCACAATGTACAAGCTTTATTCGTTTAACACAGTCCACAAGCTTAATTCGTTTAGCACAATCCACAATCTTTATTCGCTTAGCACAATGTACAAGCTTTATTCCGTCAGCACAATGTACAAGCTTTATTCCTTTAGCACAATGTACAATCTTTATTCGTTTAGCACAATGCACAACCTTTATTCGCTTAGCACACTCCACAAGCTTTATTCGTCTAGCACAATATACCAGCTTTATTATTCGTTTAGCACAATACATAAGCTTTATTCATTAAGCATAATGTACAAGTTTTATTCGTTTAGCACAATGCACAACATTTAGTCGCTTAGCACAATGTACAAGCTTTATTCGCTTAGCACAATGCTCAACCTTTATTCGTTTAGCACAATCTACAGCTTTATTCGTTTAGCACAATCCACAAGCATTATTCGCTTAGCACAATCCACAACCTTTATTCATTTAGCACAATGCACAACCTTTATTCGCTTAGCACAATCAACAAGCTTTATTCGTCTAGCACAATGTACAAGCTTTATTATTCGCTTAGCACAATCCAGAAGCTTAATTCGTTTAGCACAATCCAAAACCTTTATTCATTTAGCACAATGCACAACCTTTATTCGCTTAGCACAATCCACAAGCTTTATTCGTGTAGCACAATCTACAAGCTTTATTATTCGCATAGCACAATCCAGAAGCTTAATTCGTTTAGCACAATCCACAATCTTTATTCGCGTAGCACAATGTACAAGCTTTATTCCGTTAGCACAATGTACAAGCTATATCCGTTTAGCACAATGTACAATCTTTATTCGTTTAGCACAATGTACAAGCTTTATTCGTTTAATACAGTCCACAAGCTTAATTCGTTTAGCACAATCCACAATCTTTATTCGCTTAGCACAATGTACAACATTTATTCGTTTAACACAATGTACAAACTTTATTCGTTTAGCACAATGTACAAGCTTTATTCGTTAAGCACAATCCACAAGCTGTATCCGTTTAGCACAATGTACAACCTTTATTCCGTTAGCACAATGTACAAGCTTTATTCCTTTAGCACAATGTACAATCTTTATTCGTTTAACACAATGCACAACCATTATTCGCTTAGCACATTCCACAAGCTTTATTCGTCTAGCACAATGTGCCAGCTTTATTATTCGTTTAGCACAACATTTAGTCGCTTATCACACTGTACAAGCTTTATTCGCTTAGCACAATGCACAACCTTTATTTGTTTAGCACAATCTACAAGCTTTATTCGTTTAGCACAGTCCACAAGCATTATTCGCTTAGCACAATCCACAAGCTTTGTTCGTTTAGCACAATGCACAACCTTTATTCGCTTAGCACAATCTACACGTTTTATTCGTCTAGCACAATGTACCAGCTTTATTATTCGTTTATCACAATGTACAAGCTTTATTCATTTAGCACAATCCACAAGCTATATTCGCTTAGCACAATGTACAATCTTTACTCGTTTAACACAATCCAAAAGCTTAATTCGTTTAGCACAATCCACAATCTGTATTCGCTTAGCACAATATACAAGGTTTATTCGCTTAGCACAATGTACAAGCTTTATTCGCTTAGCACAATCCACAAGCCATATTCGTTTAGCACATTGTACAAGCTTTATTCGTTTAGCACAATGTACAAGCCTTATTCGTCTAGCACAATCCATAAACTTTATTCGTTTAGCACAATGTACAAGCTTTATTCGTCTAGCACAATGTACAAGCTTTATTCGCTTAGCACAATGTACAATCTTTTTTCGCTTAGCAAAATGTACAAGCTTTATTCGTTTAGCAAAATGTACAAGCTTTATTCGTTTAGCACAATGTACAAGCTTTATTCGCTGAGCACAATCCACAAGCATTTTTCGCTTAGCACAATGTACAAGCTTTCATTGAGCACAATGTACAAGCTTTATTCGCGAGGCACAATCCACAAGCTTTATTCTTTAAGCACAATGTACAAGTTTTATACGTTTCGTACATATATACAAATAAGAAAAACCGCATCGGTGGCGTAATGACTAGCGTGCTCGCCCCGAGTGCGGTAGATCGTGGGTTCGAGCCTCGGTCGGGTCAAATCAAAGACTATAAAATATGTATTTGTTGAAGTTCTCCGTTAAGCACACAGCATTAAGGAGAAAGAGCAACGACTGGTTGGCTCTGAATCATAATAATGTGTCCGAGTGGAGATACATGTCTACCCGTCGACTGTTGTTTCAGAGAGCTAGCACTATAAAAATTCAACTCAGCATGTTGGTCTAGTACAAAGCGGACTTCATCATCATCTCATTGAAACTTAACTTGTTCTCGCCATGATATAGCTGAAATATTGCTGAATTGGCGTTAAACAACAATCACTCACTCACTCACAAATAAAAAAAGTTATAAGAAACCAAACGGGTGATCAGAAACCGTAAATCGAAGAATGATAGACAATATTGGCCAAATGAAAACGGACAAATGAACAAACAACGATCTTCAAAGAACATGTCACTTTAATTAGCACCTGATAAGATGATTGTTATTTTTCTCCAAATTAACCATATTTAAGCAGTCATGAAAATGTCTGAGGGGTATCGAATTTGATGGAAAAAAGGGGAGTATTTTTATAACCCTTTATTTGGACTTTGGAGCCGTGCTGACACTGTGGTTTCTTTTTTTCTTTCTTTTTTCTGTTTGTTTGTTTGTTTTTTTTTTAACACTGTACATTAGATCATTTTATATTTGCCAAAGGCCCATCCCAATGGAGCATAATATGTAATATTTCGATTTTATTGATTGCATGCTTCTTCTCGTTATAAATATACCTAAGATACTCAGCTCACTTGGAGAAAACGTTCGCTTTGCCACAGACAGAAGGAGATAATTGGACGAGTCGGACAATTTTTACTGTCTAGTAATTGAACCTATTGAGACAGGGAAATGTTGGAGAATATCACCATTTAGCATTTTAGAAACTGTCGTATCACCTTTTATTTGTATATATGCTGTGAATTTATTTAAGCTTCATGGATTCCAATTTTCATTGTTTGTGGAATAAAATGTTATTTCGTGGAAACGTATATTTGTGGATCTCCCACTACAGTCAGTGCATTTTATATAGGGACACATATTCGCGTAATTTTAATTTCGAGATTTAAAATGGGCTTAAATAATTTTACAGTGATCTCTTCAGAATTTATAGAGAAAGTACTACTTCAGTGTGCGGAGTGTATTAACTTATGACATCTGTTAAAGGGATATTAAAGCTCGTTTTAACATATATTTTTTCAACTCTTGACGAAGGTTGTTTCTTTTCAATTTAATTGTAAAAACAATCCAAAAATACTTTGCACTCCCATATAGTCTTTAATATCGTTAAAATATCACTTAAAAGGGTCGAAATGAATTTTTGTCCAGGAAGCAAAAAATTCAATCAATGGAAAAACCCAGAGAAAACCGCATGACATGAAAGAATTATCAACGAATTATGTCACTTTTACAAAGATTCATTGATAAAAACCGGGATAATTTATCCTAAATATCATTTATTGAACCAATTGCAAGTTTTCATGAGATAAAAAAAAATACCAAAATGAGCTTTAGTATCCCTTTAAAAAGTCGTTCGAACTGGTTCCAGTTCAAGTAAGAGTAGTTTCACGTTTAACAAACATTTGTAGAGTGAATGAGTGATTATTGTTTAACGCCAACTCGGCATTTTTATATCATGGCGAGAACAAACTAATATTCAATGAGATGATGATGCGGTCTGCTTTGTACTAGACCTACACGCTTAGTTAGGTTTTTATAATGCTAGCTCACTGAAACAACAAGCCGTTGATAGACATGTCGCCCCAAACTCCGGACAGTTCTCGTATCCGCTACCGAACACGGTTCATCCGCTGGATACAATAGTGGAGGGCAGTTTGCGGACCGAAGCTGGTAACTGTCCGGAGTTTAATGTCGCCCCATACGGACACATTATCATAATTCCGAATAAACCAGTCTTTGCTCTTTCTTCTTAATGCAGCATGCTTAGTGGAGAAGCAGCAAATACCAATTTTATAGTCTTTGGTTTGAGCCGAACCCACGATCTACCGCACTGGAGGTGAGTACGCTAACCATTACATCACAGATGTGGTTACCGGACAACTAAAAGAAAACTAGAGAACGTCTGCAAGTCAGATAAGCTATATGGCACAAGGTTACATAAATATTAAGTATATGTCATGATCACCACCTATACAGGTGAGAGTTGAACTCTCACATTTTAGCGGTGATACACACTGATGGCATGTAGGTTAAACCCCAGCTTATTACAAAAGCTTATTCAAACATATGTTGAATAAAACGCATACCATACCGATTTTATCAGTCAAAAAAAAAAATTAAAACAAAAAGAGAGTGTGTCTATTTTGCAATACAAGGATGGTAAAGTCGGCAATATCTTTATCTGATTAAAACATTGATATACGTATATAGGTGTTTTTTCATATTTTTTTTATTTTATATTATTTTTTGCTGTTGTTGTTTTCGTTTAAAAACCGCTTTGAATTAGTTCATATATATGTTATATCTCAAACATAACAGACTGCTATCTTATTTAACACAAGAATTTAATTGTCATGACATCTGATCAATCTATTGATTGGCGACGTGAGAAAAGGGAAAACTTGAAAGGTGATAAAGGGATACTCAGAAGCCGCATATCAAAGATTTGATTTGATTGATTTATTGTGTTTACTTCAACTTTCAGCAATATTTCAGTTATATCATGGTGACCAGTTTTAGTGGTGGAAGAAGCCGGAGTGATCGGAGAGAACCACCGACCAGGGACAAGCAACTGGTAAACTTTATCATTTGAGATTGCAAGTCGGGTGCACCCTATTTTGTAATCTTGTAATCTACAAAGCCGGGCACGAATCCACGCCGCATTGTTGGTGACAGGCTTGTATGAGTTGTTAGGTAATCCAACCACCTAACTCATTGAGACACCCGCACCCCCCCCCCCCCTATAAAAACGAAGGGCGGATAATACAATGGAATAAAAAAAAAGACAAACAGACAAACAATGATCTACAAAACATTACACAGAAAATTAAATATTCAGCAACACGAATCCGACTAAATACCGGGCGGTGGGAATGCAGGTGCTCCGGAAGGGTAAACAGATCTTGCTCTACTAGTAATTCAACCTTATTCGTGACGAGAACAAGTTAAGAAACGGTGCATTATGTAGGCAGAAAGACGACACTAACTTGGGGTTCTGGTTTAATCGCTACTGGTGAAAGAATTAAGTCCAATCCGTTTGCCGTTATAACGAACAGTCAGCTAGCTAGGACATAACGCTTAGCAAATGGTGCTGCAGTGTATAAATGGTGCGAGTTCAAATCCCGTCGAGGGAGACAAGTAAATTCAAGTTCAAAAATCTAATTCTAACACTGCTGGGTTAATAGATACACTTCGACAAAAGTTAACCGCCACTTGATTTATTACATATTATCTTTTTTTATTATTATTACTAACTTTTTTAAAATGCGATTGCTGTGAAGAATATCCGTACACATAAACTTTGATTAAATGTGTGATACGTCATCGATCGATAAAGTCGTGTCCGATTAAAACCCGTTTACAATTGGTGTTATATCTAATTCCACAAAGTGTGTTTGCAAGTTGAGGTTGCAGAGTTTTCTGTATAGAGTGTTTTCAACCCTTAATTATGGTTAGGCTCAAATTGACTTTAGCAGAGTGATGGCAAGCTGTTGGCGTGTCACAGGAAGGATTTATCAATAGAAGGGTGGAAGGCAAAATGGGGATACAACATTCTGAAATTGTTGAAGTTTGTACATTTTGTATATAGATATATGTGCATAGTATGAAAGTCCGAAGTTATATATATATATATATTAGTCATATATTTTACATGCGATTTTCTTTGTACTGTTATCTCTGATTTTGTAGTTCATCTTCATCCTGGTCTAGTCATAGTCAAGCATCCATCAACACTTTCTGTTGACATCTCCAAATAAAACAAAAACAAACAGGTTTGTAAGATATAGAATATACATACAAATTTCAAAAGAATTATTATTATCCGTATATGCGTACTATTCTTTTGAATTCGTTATTCAGTAACGATTGGTTAAAGTGTCTCTTTTATACTGATAGAGAACGGGAAGATATTTTGTTCTTTACTGGAACTTTTACATTTTGTTTTTATTTAGAGGACTATATGTTGAGACGACGAGAGGAATTGGTCGGATACTCTTAGTTTTTAAGATGTTTACTCTTGTATGTTTTCTGTTGTCCTTGATCGCATTCACACAAGCATGGGACGGGTAAGATATATATATATATGGAGGGTTTATTTTTAATGTTACCTTAAAAGAATATTTCATCTTGGAAATAGATATTAGAATTATTAGGAAAATTAATTAATATACAGTCAAGCCTGCCCATGCTATCACCTCTACTAAGCAGTCTCCTGTATTAAAAGGTAATATTTTTCTTGTCCTGTCTTAGAACATTTCATATGAATTTAACCTCTTTTAAGAGGTCACATTTCTTAAAAAGTCATCTTTTTCTTTCCTCTCTTAGAAAATTTCATATTTAGCCTCTTTTAAAAGGTCAAATTTCTTAAAAGAACACTTTTTCTTTTTCCCAAAAGTGACCTCTTAATACAGGTTTGACTGAATGTTAACATCATATTAAATATCATCACACTTAGCTAAATCGTTTCCTTTGACACCTGGAATTAAAATGTTCGTCCGTGGTAATTCTAGCTTAATTTTACTCGGTCGAATCGAATACTCGCCTAGTTCGACGATCGGTTCTTTCCAGTTCGACAAAACGAGCTTCGATTGCATTGAAATTGTTTGAAAAATTTCACATCTAATAAAAACCGAGATATATAATTTAGTGAACATGACGCGTTTCTGGAATAACCTTCATCAGGTACGCTAGTAATCAAAAGACTGGAAAGTCTAATATTTTAAATGTTGTTTTGGGGGAACAAGAAAAACAAAAGGCCTAAATAGGATAACCATGGTTACCTATGTCTGAGGGGGGAGAACCTTAGTTTTAATAATAATAACATCATCATTTAGGAACTGTAAATTTCATAAAAAGATATATCTACTAAATAATGCCGGATGATACCGTTGGGACTAATAGTCCACCAGCAAAGGTATCGACCAATAGTGTAACTCCCCACAATATACTGACAATGTGATGTTCGAATGAGTTGACCTCTCTAACCTATAACTCGTACTTGTATTTTCATTTATTTTGATAGGGGTGTCGTGGTCGTGATCGTATGGTAGTTGGATTTACAGCTACATGTGCAATCAGTGCCTATCACTACAATAGTTGTCAGTTCGAATCCCGCTCTTGGTTTCCTCCAGTTACTCCGGTTTCCTCCACCAATAAAACCGACCGCCACGATATAGCTGAAATATTGTTGAAAGTGGCGTTAAACACCATAACACTAACCCTAACTCTTTATTGTGATGAGGATGTTTTCCTATAAATTACAAAACCTAATAAGGGAGGATAAAATACGTAGATTACAAAAACCAATGAAACATACGGTTGAAATTAGCATTATAGACCTACTTGTATGAATGTATAGGCTATATTGTACACTGTTTTACTATCTTAGATAGTAAACAATAGGACTTGTATATAGGATATTGAGGACTTGTACCCAGGATGTTGACAGTAAGCGACACTCGAGTTACAATATTTATGATTAGCATCAACTTCCTCATATGTTTTCCCCTTCATCAACTCTGGAGTACATTGTGAAATGTCATTACTTTGTATTTCCCTATAACTTGTATGTTTAAAAATAGTGAAGTAATCGACATTTCTTGCTGAAACTTATCATGTAGCAGTAAATACGAGCAGTGATGTTAAAATTTAAACCGAAAATACCACACTGTTCCAGGTATCCATGGAAACATCGTAGAAACAGAGGCCAATGCCCCTAACACACACATATACATGACCGCTCATTTCCTGGCTTTTTTGTATTTTTCTTTCCTTTTGTTTTTCTTCGTCTTGTATACCCTATGTTGACTGTTTCTTTGGATTGTCCTTTTTATTGCCCCTTCTCTGTTCTCTAACATCTCATCAGTATAAGCATTGCTATAAATAAAAGGGTAGCTGGGTAAATCTTGCCTTCACGTTATATAATAAAATGGATTGAAAACACAAACCGGTGTGTAGTGTACCGCTGTTACCATTATTTTGTTTATTTTTTATACAGGTATATATAACGTATATTTATAATCGAATTAGATTGATTGATTGATTGATTTGTTTGTTTATGGTGTTTAACGCCACTTTCAACAACATTTCAGTTGTATCGTGGCGGTCAGTTTTATTGATAGAGGAAACCGGAGAACCCGGAGAAAACACTCCCCTTGTCGCAAGCCAATAACAAACTTTATCATATAATGTTTTACACCTAGCGCTGTTCGAGATTCGAACTCACAATATCAGTGATGATGAGCAATATTTCAGCTATATCGTGGCGTTCATCGAATTAGACAAGCCCCTGTGGCGGTAACCATGACAACGTTTCCCAAAACTAGAACAATTGCTAAAGGTGTCGTAAAAAGGTTGATTACCAGTGAACTTTTAAAATGGCTACCATCACAAGATCCACCATCTTCGGTATCACGAAATCGACTTTCTGATATTAAAAAATATACACGTTTTACCTCATGAAATTGTATGTGTGTGTGTTTTACCTCATGAAATTGTATGTGTGTGTTTTACCTCATGAAATTGTATGTGTGT
>MJUT01024318.1:405512-422699 GCA_002080005.1 Gigantidas platifrons
TGCTATAGATCATTGTTTGTCCTGCTATAGATCATTGTTTGTCCTGCTATAGATCATTGTTGCTATAGATCATTGCTTGTCCTGCTATAGATCATTGTTTGTCCTGCTACAGATCATTGTTTGTTCTGCTATAGATCATTGTTTGTCCTGCTATAGATCATTGTTTGTCCTGCTATAGATCATTGTTTGTCCTGCTATAGATCATTGTTGCTATAGATGATTGTTGCTATAGATCATTGTTTGTCCTGCTATAGATCATTGTTTGTCCTGCTATAGATCATTGTTGCTGTAGATCATTGTTGCTATAGATCATTGTTGCTATAGATCATTGTTTGTCCTGCTATAGATCATTGTTTGTCCTGCTATAGATCATTGGTTGTCCTGCTATAGATCATTGTTTGTCCAGCTATAGATCATTGTTTGTCCTGCTATAGATCATTGTTTGTCCTGCTATAGATCATTGTTTGTCCTGCTATAGATCATTGTTTGTCCAGCTATAGATCATTGTTTGTCCTGCTATAGATCATTGTTTGTTCTGCTATAGATCATTGTTTGTCCTGCTATAGATCATTGTTTGTCCTGCTATAGATCATTGTTTTTCCTGCTATAGATCATTGTTTGTCCTGCTATAGATCATTGTTTGTCCTGCTACAGATCATTGTTTGTCCTGCTATAGCTCATTGTTTGGCCTGCTATAGATCATTGTTTGTCCTGCTACAGATCATTGTTTGTCCTGCTATAGATCATTGTTTGTCCTTTTTCCATTGGCCAATGTATTGTCCGTCCTATGATTTACGGCTTCTGATTAACCATTTGTATCTTCAAACTGTTCTTGTACATCTTTTCCAGACATGTATGTAACAGAGCAGCTCTTAAATACAGATATGAAACTTATTGTAGTTGTCGCACGCTGTGGTGGTAAGTATTAAATCCAATAGTGATAGATTGTTATTCAACCCCAAGTGAGCAGTATTTCCGCTAGGCATGACGGGAAGTTCCAACACCACAACCCCTCAATCCTGTACGTAAAGCTAAAACTTAACACCTAGATGGACATATGTACTGAAGTATTGGTTGCTATAAGGGACCGACCATTTAACTTACAAGGGGGGGGGGGTATGGTTTGTTTTTTTTTGTTCAGAATTTTTTTTCGGACAACACGAGAGTTAGAATATTTATTTTTTTTGTCGCGCGCCATTTTTTTCCAGAATGTAACATTAAGTTATATGACAAAAACTCTGAATCAGATTATTTTTTTTTTCCTGCACAAAAATCAAAATATTTTTTTCAGCAACATTGGGAATCAGAATATTTTTTTTTTTTAAACCATAACCCCCCCCCCCCCCTTTCAAGTTAAATTGTCGTTCCCTAAGAAAAACAGGATATGATAACGTGCTATCATATTTGCATTCGTTGAAATCTAAAGTTTGTAGCGACTTGCGGCAGATCGGTGGTTTTAGTCGGTTATTTCCACCTATAAATCTCACTACCACGATATATGTGAAATATGGTTGAAAGTGGCGTTAAACACCATAACCCTAACACTAACCTCTTTGTGTGTTTCGTTGGAATCGTCAAGCCATGAACTTCAGTGCACCACGATGAAATATATAACGCGAAGTTTATGAATATCAAACCAACGAATTCATGTATACACGAACATCTCAATATATATTCATCCACGAAAATAAATGAAACCACAAGGCAAGGTTGCAAAAGTTTTCCTGGCAATTTGACAACCAAATACCATTGCTAACATACTGTGGCTCATAAGGATCTGCTTTAAGTTGAACCTATGACAATCTATTAAAACATTACTCGGCCACCGCAACCTTAGAATTCCCTTGATCTTACATGTACCCTACAGGCTAGCTAAGACGTGATGTATTGTCTATGGACTTGTTTCTGTCAGGAATACTACTTACTTGACGTTAAATAATATTCAATCAATCAAACAATGTATGTTGATACCATGAAGGAGGAATATCAATGAAAGGAAACATGTAAAAATCAAAATCCCAAATAACGAAATAACAGTGATACTTAAAAGCTAAAATGAGATAGAGTAATAGAACATCTGCCGATGCAAACGTCAACACAGGAAACACACAAGCGAGATTACGACCATAAAATGTTCTAGCATGGGTAACCCAAAATCGTCCAATTGAATAAAGCGCATCGGTGGTGTAATAGTTAGCGTGCCTGCCTCGAGTGCGGTAGATCGTGGGTTCGAGCCCCAGTTAGGTCAAACCAAAGACTATACAATTGGTATTTGCGACCTCTCCGCAAATCATGCAGCACTAAGGAGTAGGAGCTAAGACAGGTGGTCTCGGAATCGGGATAATGTGTCCGAGTGGAGCGATATGTTTACCCGTAGCCTGTTGTTTCAGTGAGCTAGCACTATAAAGGTCCTAACTGTGTTCATCTAGTACAAAGCCGACATCATCATCATCATCTCATCGAAATGTAGTTTGTTCTCGTCATGATCTAGCTGAAGAACTGTTCATTGGGCATTAAACAACAATCACTCGCTCACTCGCCCCAATTGAACAGTTTATATTTTTGATACAGTGTTCTGATAAAAAAAAATCCTCAATAAAAAGTGGCAGCATTAGCTAGTTTTATGGGCTCAAGGCTCCCCTCTTAATGTTAAATGTTAAAAGAGCCTGGTAAGGTTATTGTGTTTAACGCCACTTTCAGCACAATATTTCAGTTATATCATGGCGGTCAGTTTCATTGGTGGAGGAAACCAGACTACCCGGAGACAAACTGTATCACATAATGTTGTATCGAGTACACCTCGCCATTAGTGAGATTCGAACTAACAGTTGATGAGCCTTTTTAGAATGAGATGTCAGTTATATATTTATTCAAGAAATTAATTCTATACTTGCCATTTCTCAATGTATGAATAATTTTATTGCGTTATTCTACGCCGTATAAAAGGAATGGTACATTACATAATTGTTTAACTCGACAGGTGTTGTGGGCACAGTGGTAGGAATGTTCCTTACTATACAACAGAACAAGTCTGCTGTCCTGGATGGAAACATAATGGAGATCAGAGCTGTTCTATTCGTAAGATTTTAATTACTGAGAAAGTATTTTTATTAGTTGACACCAATTTTCGTGGTTTTTACAAAACAGGTTCTTGATTTTGTGGTTTCATACACTACATGCAACAGTCAATGGGAAAATTGTATTTCGTTTGATTTTTATTTTCGTGGTTTTAAGTGAACCACGAAATCCAAGAAAATTAGAGCCCCGAGATTAATAATGATTTCACTGTACTTGATTTACTGAATGTCGAATATTAAGACCACGGGCGCTAGCCACTATATTAATAAATAAAATCCATAGAGTCAATGGTAAGAAAATAATGCCTTGTGCAATATAAAAAGAAAAGGCGCTTAATGCAAAAATCGGCAAAAATGTAAACAAATCAGTTTATGTTTTTGTGAACGCTTTTTATTTTGAAATTGGTATTTGTGGACGTAGGGCTACCTCCGTGTGATTTATTGGATTACAGACAACTATACATAGACACAAACCACTTTTGTCATGCTGTTGAGGTAGGTCCATCTTAATCGCTGATTGGCCATGATTGTGCTGGTCGCCATGAATATCTACATACAAAATTTAAATTAAAGTACAATAAATTAGTTTGTAGTAAATGCTTGAATTTGATTGGTTAGAATATTTAATCCATCATGTCATAGATACAAATTTTAACCGGAAGTCACATGTTGGGGTCTCAATTGGGAAAATTTGTAATTTTAATTCTTTTTAAGCAATTATTATCCGTCAAAATATTATTAGGACAAAAAAAAATAATTAGGATTTAATTTATAAGGATTGATATCAAATTTTTGTTCGGTTCATTCGAAATAAACTCAAAAATGTGGTACACACCCTTGCGTAACCCGCTTCGCGGGTTACACAGTGTGTACCCCATTTTTGAGTTTATTTCTTCATGAACCGAAAAAAAATATTGAGATTAATCCTTAATTAAAAATGTTTTCCTAAGGAAATGTATACTTTTTTCAGTTATAGCGTAGCTGTCTAGTTTATTGGTTGAGGAAACTAGACAAAAAAAACCAACGGTCTATTATACTGAATGTCGAAAAATAGCATGGTTAAAAGAAGGGTTATAGTGGTAAACGGCCCACAAACATATTTGGTTATGTTTATGGTCATGGTGTTTAACGCCACTTTCAACAATATTTCAGTTATACCGTTGCGGTCAGTTTTATTGATGGAGGAAACTGGAGTACCAGGAGAAAACCACCGACCTGTCGCAAGTCATTGACAAACTTTATAACATAATATTGTATCGAGTGCACCTCGCGATCATCGGGACTAGAACTCTCAACGTTAGTGGTGATAGGAACTGATTGCATAGGTAGTGATAAATCCAACTACCAAACGATCACGACCAAGACGGCCCCAAACATAGTTATAAAGTGTTTATCAGCAATAGTAAAAAAAACATTTTTTCCATATATAAGTAATTACGAAAACAAAAATAATAAATCTATATTATTTTTTTCTATTAAGCAATATGTGCACCTGCATGCCGAAATGGAGGTGAATGTGTTAATCCTAACACGTGTGAGTGTACCGCTGGGTATACAGGAGATATTTGTGACGGTAGTAAGTAGCAATATTTATCAAAATTTTCATTGCAGAACAAAGAAAATAAGACATTTCTTGTAAAGAATTGAACGGTTACAATCCTTCATTGTGTGGTTGTCTGGAAAGAACCTCGTGTAATACAACAAATTTACAATAGCTTCTTTTGAACAATAGTTTGTTTGTTGTTGATTAACATGGACGTAAATGGACATTACAGACTATTCAACATTATATCTTTTGTTTTTTTGTCTAATGTTTTGTAGATCATTGTGTGTCTTTTTCCTCTTTTTCTATTGACTTTTGTGTTGTCTGTCCGTCTTTTGTTTTCTGTCTAATGTTTTGTAGATCGTTGTGTGTTTTTTTCCTCTTTTTCTATTGACTTTTGTGTTGTCTGTCCGTCTTTTGTTTTCTGTCTAATGTTTTGTAGATCGTTGTGTGTCTTTTTCCTCTTTTTCTATTGACTTTTGTGTTGTCTGTCCGTCTTTGATTCTGATTACCTTTTTGGTATCTTCAACTCTTCTTAGTTATATATTCAAGTAAAAGAACAGCGCATTTACTGATGTTCTGCATTTCACAGTCACAGTATGGTCTTCAACTATGAGCATAGCAAAATTATACCCTAAAATGAGTGTGAAATGGCACCTAACCTGCAATTGAGAGGTACTACTTACTTCTGTTGTTAAACGCTACATCTGTGAATCTTTATCGTTTTGATGTTACTTGGTACCCAGGGGCGGATTCAAGGGGAGGCGCACCCGACGCGCGCCCCCCTAAAATTGGAAAAAATATGATTTTTTTGCTTAAAATCGTGATTTTTCACACGAAATACCCCAAAAATTGTCGCGCCTCGCTCCGCTCGGCGCCATTATTTTCAGTGCGCCCCCTAACTGAAAATCCTGGATCCGCCCCTGGTACCATATAAGTTAATATCCCAGATGCAGTGCTAGCAACAAAACCACAACACAGGTGAAACAATCTTACAAATACTGTTGTCATTGTACTCGACATCACATGACGAGGTTATAAATACAGACAAAAAGATAATGACACGTTCATGTCACTGATGCTCCTTGTGACCAACAATTTATTCCGGTTACTGCTGCAGGTGATTCCACATACTATAGCAACATTTGATAACAAGCACACAGGTTAATATTTAGAATGAACATGCTACCATAAAAAAAGTTTCATGTTTATTACAATAATTGTAACTAGATTACCACGACGGGTGTCACTAGTGAAGCCGGAACTGCTTATCGTTCTGGAGCACCTGATTTCACCCCCGATTTTTAGTGGGGTTCGTGTTACTCGATCTTTAGTTCTATATGTATGTTTTGTAGATCGTTTTTTGTCCTTTTGTACTTTTTCTTTTGTCCATTGTGTTGTCTGTTCTTGATTCTGCTTACCCCTTTGGTATCTTCAAACTCTTTTTAATCTTAAAGAACAGGACATTTATAATTACAGCTGCATCATGTTCTCATCTTGATCCTTGCTATCCTGGAAGATGCCAAGGAAATAGTAACATCAGTGAAACCACAACTGTTAGTAGCGTTGTGAACGGTACAAACTCCAGCCAGTGTACGTGTTCAAGTGGATTTGATGGACCGACATGCCTATTGAGTAAGTTGCTTCAAAAAGAAACTTTATTTTACTGTTTAAAATAACTTAGCACATTATAATTCAATGGGTTGCAAGGATCCGGCTGAATATTCATAATCAGTAAATACCGCACTCCGGGTAATAGAAATGGGCACCAGTTTCCCGCGTCCGGTAACAACCTCCACTGGTTAGTTGGTCCGAACCAAATCCACAACCTTCCAATTGTGATGGGGTTTTTCTTTGAATTTATTGTACTGAGAGCTTCCAGTATCATAACATGGATTTCCGTTAACTCTTGCGGTGTTGGAAATAAACTCAACCGAAAGGTCCAACAAATGACGGAAAGATTGGGGAGAATCACCGCGATCGGTTTTTTTCTCGTTCTTTTGTTTGTTTGTTATTTTTAAATATATAATACAGACACGACAAAACATTGACATAGCAAAAACAAGGACATAGACAAACATGTACACAATATTAATACTATCTATATGATATTATACAATTATAGCTTTTGTATGAGGTCGATACGTGGTTATATCGACCAAACAGAAGTATATCGACCGAGGACGCAGTAAGTAATATGATTGTCTTATTTATTACTAGTTTCAGATGACCACGGACCTGTCATAGAACAAAGTAATGTGACTTTTTCCAAAAGAAAGAATGCGAACGATACCTTCATATCAGAGAATAAAGCTGATGCAACCGATAAGACAGAAGTTGATGTTACTTGGACAAATCAAAATGTGTTTAACATTATTGAATGCTTCCTTCATACAACCTTTGACCCTGAATATACATTTGGCTTAATGCCGAGACTCCCCGACTACATCAGAAACACCAGTTTTGGAATAGTAAACGGTCAATTTGAAATAATCCATTCAAAAATAAATCTGAACGGTAAGATATTACTTTATAACTTGTACTGTTGTCAGTAGTGGTATTGTTAGGGTTCAGGTTATGACGTTTAACGCCATTTTCAACAATATTTTAGTTATATCGTGGCGGTCAGATTTATTGATGGAGGAAACCGGAGAAAACCAAGGACCTGCTGAAAGTCATTAACAAACTTTATCACATACTGTTGTATCTAGTACACCTCGCCTGAGCGGGATTCGAGCTTACAATGTTAGTGGTGTTATGCACTGATTGCATAGGTAGTTATAAATCCAACTACCATACGACCACGATGATGGCCCCTACTGTAATAGTTAAAAACACAAAGCGATATATATGTGTTATGCAAAAGTAAGCTAACAATGACGCCATAAACTAGACAAGTCTTTTTTTATGATAGAATATAATACATGACGATGCAGTGGTGTATATAAATACGACATGGTGTGTCCGCTTCGTGGTACCACCTCTCCGAGGGAGGTGACGGCTGTATGTTGTGTGGAAAGAATCAAATGTATAATCCTTGATTGTTGCTTAACGTCAAGTGAATTTGAATTTTATTGTTTAACGACACTTTCAGCAATATTTCAGCTATATCATGGCGACCAGAGAGAACCACCGACCCTGGGTAAGCAACTGGTAAATTTTATCACTTGCGGCTGCGAGTCGAGTGCACCTTTTTTGTAATTTACAAAGCTGGGCGCGAACCCACGCCGTATTGGTGATAGGCTTGTATGAGATGTTAGATCCATCTACGTAACTCATTGAGCCACCCGGGACCCCTAACGTCAAGTGAGCAGCCATACTCATGACGAAAATAATATTACAAAACTTAAATCATATAAGGTTAATCCAAAACACAACACGCTCCTTGCACAGGACGTAAATGACTGCATCGATTTTAGAGACTGTTACGTTCAATATAAGTATGAAGAGCTTGAAAATACCAAAGGGGTAATCAGAATCCGTATATCGAAGAAGAACAGACAATACAATGGCCACAACAAAAAGTACAAAAGGACAAACAACGATCAACAAAACATACATATAAAACTAAAGAAAGACACCTTGCATCAGCTTACGATCGACAATTGGCTATGGATGATCGTTGGTGGTCAGTTGTAAGAACAAGTAGTGTTCAATCATGTCTACCAAGACTTTGTTATTGTGGCAATCAAACATTCATATATATTCTTAGTATACCAATCCCAACTCCAACTTTTACTTATAGTTTATTGTTTGTAAACCTGATTGTGTAATGAATACTCCCGCTGTATAGACATGGAGGGCCTCGTTCTGTCGCTATGGGGTGATCAACAACGTGCAGCAGATCCTGTTGCACGATTTTTATCACCCAACATGCAACTGATCCAACGCCACGATAGAGCTAAAAATACATTGGAACTTGTGCAATCCGTTATCTGAGTTTTCCAACATCCTGTGACATCCGACTAAAATGTATGGTCCCAAATTATTTCTGTAAATTAAGACCTGAGTATTTTGACATCCTGTACAATCCGACACATCTTCCTGGTCCCTTGGTGTGTCAGATTAGAGAGGTTCCATTGTACTGCTAAATTTGGCACTAAGCACCAATCAATCAATGAAGGAAGAGATCCTCGTGAACACTATTTTTAGGGGAAAGGGAATGGTCGCTTGTGTCGCATTGCAAGGCAAATATGCCTGACCTTTTCCATCATCATTACTTTCTACTGACAATCACAGCATAGATGAATATTGCTAATATAATACCAACTTGACTTTCAACGACAATCAAGCAAACATCAATTTACGAATGAAGACATCATGCAAATAATAATTGAGAGGTTCTATGCATACAATTTCTAGGTTACTGAGTTGATGCTTTTTGGTGGAAATATGCAAATATTTTACATTGGAAGTATTTGCCTGTGATATCGGAAATCTTTTAATTTACATTCATATATTCAAAATACCGCTATATCGAATTAAAATATATAGCAAAACGCACAGGGAGAGTATGAAAGTGACCGTCATGAACAGGTGACCGTTACGGCAGATTTTACTGTATGTTATTTTGCTGTCTTTTTACAAACCTAAGATATCATATGGTATGATGACCAACATTGTTGTTTATTTATGTTGTAGGCGACACGGTCGTATTTAAGCACAATATATCGTGTGCTGAGCCTAGCCATGATAATCCTCTCACAGATTTAAAATGTTATATTCAGGAAGCCAACTCAATACAACTTTCATCAGGAGACGTGTATGTATTTATTTACTTATCTCTCACATTGTAACTCAAAGGATATATACATTTGACCTAATTCAGCACTGCATGGTGTCATCCTTCTCAAAGGCTTGTCTGCTGGTTGTGGGGCAGAAATAAATTACTCAACTCGCCTCCCCTCGGATGGAAGGGAAATGACTGTCTCTTGTTTAGAGAATAGCACATTGTTGGGACTTACAACAACTCCCAATGAACTACAGTTTAAAGTTTATTTGATTGATTGTTCTCGCTATAAACTGATATTCTAATACTAATTTTATTTTGTTAAGCAACAATCCAGCAAAACTATTTTTTATCAGTATTTGCTTTTATGAATCTTTTCGGAGAGTGTCACGCTTCCTGTATGTCACCTCATTTGTAAATTTCGAAAAATGGTAGGCGCATTTTAGCCGCAAGGAAAGTTAAAATTTTTCCTACTCTACCTAAATCAGAAAGCATTGCCCCAGTTGTCCCACCCCTTCTTAATTTCTCTATAGTTTTTATATAACTTGTTTCCGTCCTAAGAGTGCATGAAATATTTGTTGATGGACGTTAAGCCATCGGCAGTAATGTGTAGTGAGTTCAAACCAAAAGGAAATATGGCGAATATCTAATTCTTGCTGTGTCCGAGTGCAGCGACACGTCTACCCGCGGAGTATTGTTTCAGTGAGCTGATACTATGAAAAAACAATCCAACTCCGCGTGTTGGTCAGGTACAAAGCGGACATCATCATCATTTCATCGAAAATTAACTTGTTCTCGCAATGATATAGCTGAAAAATTATTCCTGAATTGGCGTTAAACAACAATCACTCACTCACTCTAATTCTTCCAGTACAGAAATGTCCATTGTTATATATACACTATTGAAACATTCAGCAACCTTCTATACAGTCAATTCTTTCACTGCTAGTTTTCTTTACCTATATAGGAGGCGATCAATTTTACGTCTTTTTTTTGAAAGAAATTCATCTATATATTATGTATTATTATGCTTTCTGTAAATTTCTTCTGTAATATAAGTTTTTTTTTTTTTTTTTTTTTTTTCAAATTCCAACAAAATACATCATATAAAGGTTGAATTACTAAAATATATAATACTATATAAATATTTACATAACACAATATTGGTTCTCAAAACAATTATATTTACAAAAGTATCATATAAATTCATATTGTATATGTATATTGTTGGATTTTTTTTTAAAGAGAATGAAAGAGAGGAAAGAGGAGATGTGTAAGAATTATTAAGGAGAAAGTGGGAAAACTAAATTTTCAGTTGTGATTTTGGTGTTAATATTAGTGAGTTTTTTTTTTTTTTTTCAATATGATATGATATACTGTCCGATTCATGTTTTATTCAAATGTAACAAAGTAAACAGAATACAAAAAAGATCAATATAGTATGCCTTTATAAATGTTCCTTGTTTGACTAAATTGGGTAAGACCTTTGTTTCTAATGGCTAGCATTTTTTCTATATTATACATATCTTTCAATTTTTCTTGTAATGCTTGGAAAGACAGAGATTTTTTAAAACATCTTGTATTATTATAGATGTATTGTTTAATACAAAGATAAATAGTAAGTAAGTAATGACTTTATTTCAAGAGGGTAACACAGTTAGCAACAATAAGCTAATCTTCCCTGTGGCCCTCAAAACAATAATAATAATCAAATACAGCAAATATAATTTCAAACAATACATTTACATATTGATATTCACAACAAAATATCACAATCTGAGTATAATCAAGGATAAATCCTTGGTATAATGAATATAATGTTATAATCATTCGTTATTTTGTTTTGACATTAAATAATCTGTGTATTTCTTTTTGAATAGATCTATATCTTAAATAATATTATGTGGATCTCCTTTACATACTTTGAAGTTTCTCCAAAAATAAAAGTTGTTTTGTTAAAAGTTATATTAATATTATGAAAAAGAAACCATCTATTGACATCTTCTATTAAAGTCTTTACAAAATTACAGTTCCACATAAGATGTTGGACAGTTTCTGATTCGGTGTGACAAAAAGTACAGTCAGGATTGTCAATTATTTTAACTTTTGACAGGAAATGGTGATTGATTCTGTATTGTAACCATTGTAATTTTGTGTTCTTAGTAACTTTAAATGGAAGATTATATACTTTTTTCCAGTCTAAATCTGGTTGATCTAAAATTTCACCCCATTTTTTTTGCCCAGTCGGTGTAGTTGTACACTTATTGAGTATATCATACATATCTTTTGAACCATTTTTATGTCTTAACAGTTGTTGAACAATTGAAGGAATAAAAGGACACACAAGTCTGTTCTCTCCTGTATTAAATGACCTTTTGGCTTGTCTTATGGCAGATATTATACTATTATATTTCAAAAAATTAACTACTATTTTGTATTTTTCTTGAAGCTGATCTAAAGTTAGGTATGTTCCATCTTCATTTATTAAGTCATTAATAGATCGTACACCTTTTTCAAACCATTCCTTATAGAATATAGATTTATTGTCAATCATTATCTTATTATTAAACCAGATTGGGCTAGCAAGGAAAAAAATGCCAATTAAAATTCGTTCCTTTTCTATTACCTTTTCCCATGATAACAAAACATCTTTCCAAAAAGTATTTTTGAGTTTTGACTGTAATTTTCGTATATAGTCTGATCCACAATTATAGAACTTATCAGTATCAATAGATGACATGAAAATATTTTGCCACTTGTTATCCTTTTGGAAAAGTCCACGAATCCAAGTTGATTTTAGACTAAGAATAAAAGCATTCAAATCAATCATTTTTAATCCACCATTATCATAATTATTTTGTAAAATTTCTTTTTTCACTCTACATAAAGGTGAATTCCAAATGAAAGCTCATTAATTTTTTTTACAATTTCATGACTTGGATTTGGTAAAGAGAGAAAACGATGGTTAAAAAATGGCAGAATAAGAGTCTTTACTACTGTTATTCTCCCTATGACTGTAAGATTTCGTCGAGACCACTGTTTTATCAATTGTTTCGTTTGTAAATTTTTTTCTTCAAAGTTTATTTTTTCAAGTTTGGCTAAGTCTATATCAAAGTTGACCCCTAGTAATTTGAATGAAGTCATTCCCCCGGTAAGGTTTTTGCCAGAACATTTTTTTACTGCCAAACCATATAACTTGAGTTTTTGAAAAATTAATGTTTAACCCAGATATTTTTGCAAACCAGTCTAATTCTGCAAGGGCTTCACTTTTTCTTTTCCATCTAGAATCAAGGAGGTGTCATCTGCAAATTGTGATAGTTTGTGCTCGGCTTCAGTTACTTTTATACCTGATATATTCTTGTTCCCTCTGATCTTAATTGCTAGAATTTCAGCACACAAAATGAAAATGTATGGTGAGAGCGGATCGCTTTGTCGACATCCACGTTGTATTGTGAAAAAATTTGATAGATTACCACCCTGAATTAGCGCAGACTTAATATTATTGTAAAACACTTTTACCCAATGAATTATAGATTGACCGCAATTAAAAACTGCAATACACTATATAAATATAAGTATAATATAAGTTCATACGATATTTTGGCATATATCACAAAGAATTATATAGCGTTGATATATTATGCGAAAATAGTACATCTACTATGCCAATTTCACGCGGGGAAGGTTGGGTTTATAGCTATCTGTCAAACTATATATAGATAGTCCACGCGTAAGGGGGCGGATCCAATCTGTCAATCTATCATAGTCGTCTAAACGCTTTAAATTAAGTATCATTTCCGTAATAATATTAATACTTGTTATTGTTGTTAATTAAATTTCGAACTTCAAAAATCTTTATATTTTTAAAGCCTTAAATGAAACAAAGAATATTCTCACACTTTCAAGACTATCTGATCCAATATATTAGTCACCAATATCAGGACTTCCTTTATTGTAATAGTTCTCAATATATTTTGTCTACATATAACAGTCAGCATAATAATAATAATAATGTTGTGTTAGCAATGACTATGCCATATAGTGGTCAGGGTCGAAGACATAGTGCACTCCCCTTTGGGTCGTGCACTATGTCTTTAACCCTGACCACTATATTGGCACAGTCATTGCTAACACAACATTATTATATAAATATATAATTTATACCATAGCATTCATAGTGATATAATTTTATTATTTTATTTATTAATTATGTTGTGTGCTGTTATTTATATATATAGAATAACGGCAGATTTGAAGGTCGAGACAGACATTATCACTGGTATCTCAGCGAGTCCGATGTTGCTTATATCGGTATAGTCATATTACGTTTGACGTCATACTGACCGATAATTTTCAGTATCACAGTCAGTTCATTAATGCTAACAATATAAATCAGTGAGATCAAAGGAAAAATGTCAAAATTATCGATAATATATTGCATTACATGTAACAAATTCCAATTAATCAACTGAAAATCAACTGTACACAGTACATGTACAATGATATTAACATATATATTTTTGTTTATATTTCCTGATATATTGGATGTGTACTCGATACAACATTAAGTTTGTCAGTGACTTGTGACAGATTGGTGGTTTTCTCCGGGTACTCCGGTTTCTTCCACCAATAAAACTGACCGCCACGATATGACTGAAATATTGTTGAATATGGCGTTAAACACCATATACCACAAACCATCCTGATATATTGATGTCGTATTAGGTATGCCATGACGTTCGCAGCCACTACCGGTGGATATAGAGTGTTAGTCAACACAGATACTGACAACGTTACAAGAACCGACTACTATATCGGACCGACGACACGCACTGGCATTGAATTTCGGTTTGATTATGATGTCCCTGTTCACTGTTCTACAAATATTACGGCTAGTGGCTTACCGGCGTGCGAAAATGCAACATCAATGCAGTTAGAAAAAGATATTACAAAGGTTGGTTGAAATTTTTATTGTCGTCTTATAAAAAAAATACTGTGATACAATTCTCGATATATTTTACTTTTTGCTAATCACAATTAGATATTTATATCTTGCAGTCACTAACATCTAATAGCTTCCCGTATGGACTCGCGTCAGGTATCATTTCAACAGCGGATCGGCGACACAACTTAAGGTAGTGATTAGTAAAGCGATTTCTGAATGGAATTGACAGCTTCAGAATGATTAAAAAAAAAAATTAATGCTAGCGCTTATAAAAATAAACGTGGTTTCAGAATTCAAAATTTGTTTTCAATTCATTACTCCGTGTAAGGTTTATGAGTGTAATGTAGGATATAGAGTTCTATTGGTGTGGATTCTTTTTATTTTTGTGATAGACGTTTCTAAGATGGATGTTGCCATGTAAAGATCTGATGCCCGATTGGTTCATGTAATTTTAATGTGTGGTATATCATCGGAATGTTAAAAGTGAATGAATGCTTTTTTGCATGTAAAATACATCTTGCTGTCGCTCCAAATGAGAGATGACTTGTTCGGAGTGGCATTTCGAAAGGCAAAATGCTGTGCTCCTATCCATTATATACTTCACCTTAAGGTTAATTAATATTTTAATTATACACCTTATATCAGAATGCTATCTTCTGATTGGTTGATGAAAGGGGTAATTTTTTTTTACCAATTCTTCGAAAATCTGTATACCACGAATAATGATGACTACACAGTATCACTACTATGTTTATTATTTCTTATGTACAATGTTAATTTTTATTCTAGGAAGCTATTATGCCAAGATGGAAAGGATGGTCTGATATACTAGCTGGGGTTTCGAGATATGTTTTTGAGGTTTGGAGGATGGAATATAGTGAAGATGAAAGTGGATTAAAAGAACCGGAAATAAAAACAGAATTTAATCCGAAACCATTGTATATTGTTGAAATAATGGCGAATAATATAACATTTCCTATGTATAAACCGAATGACCCAGGGATATACTCTTGTATTCTTGAAATTAACGATAGAGCCAATAATTCCGAATATGTCAGACGTATTGTTATATATGATAACTCTTCAATGGTAATTACAAGTGAAACAAAAGCCTTGTATGTATCAACCGCCTCTCCTGACACCAATTTTATGTGGCAGACGACATTTTATGAAGATGGCCCGACTCCAGTAAATGTGAGTTGGCAAGGTCATTTTTTTAATCCAATACACGAAGAAGGTCATTTCCTAGCAAAGGTATTAAAATACGAAGCAAGATTGAGTGATCCAAATAACCTAATTCGCCATGATTATAAGAGAATTCTAACCAATTTCGATGACAACGAAGAAGAACGAACAATATCTTCCATTCCAAACATACACTCCATTGTTAAATTTGAAATTATCAATGAACATATAACCGCACAGAGAACTGAACCAGCAACGCCAAATTGGAGAACAATATCACCTTTACAAGAGAATGATTCGTTTTATTTACCTGAAAATACAGTTCAAGATGGCTACGCAGTGCAAGTATGGGTTAAAGCTTACGACATAATGAATACCACGAAAGTTGACACGACAGTAGTTCGATTTGACAAATCACCCCCTGATTTGTATACTCCAGAAATAGATTTTAACATAGACGGAGGGCTTACTACCAGGTATTACATCGAATTTATGTACATTCTTATGCAAACATATACCCCCAGTGAACCCTTGGGTACATATATATGACCTAATTTATGCGCTGTGGGATATAATTCCTCCAAATAGGAAATGCGCTTGTTGTGAGGGACCAATCACATATGCAGGACGGGACAGTGCTTACAGTAACATATATTGAAGTTTGCTAGGAGTGGACTTTAATATTGTTGATCCTATCCATTATCTCCAATTATTAATGGCAATTACATCGCCCGTTTATAGACTTATCCCAGTTACAATTCTTAGTGCAATCAAAACACCCATGAATAAACTGAAGCTGGTGCTAACTTTTAGTGCAATCAAAACAATCGTTCACAGACTGATTCTAGTGCCAATTTTTATTGCAATTAAAACACCCACCCAAAGACTGATCTTAGTGCCAGTTTGGAGTGCAATCAAAACATCCACCCATAAACTGATCATAGTGTCAATTTGTGGTGCAATTAAAACACCCATCCACAGACTGATCCTTGTGCCAATTTGGTGTGTAATCAAAGCGCCCGCCCAAAGACTGATCCTAGTGGCCAATTTGTAGTGCAATTAAAACATCCGCCCATAGACTGATCCTTGTGCCAATTTGTAGTGCAATCAAACCACCCACCCATAGACTGATCCTAGTGTCAATTTGAAGTGCAATTAAAACACCCGCCCATACACTGATTCTAGTGGCCAATTTGTAGTGCAATCAAACCACCCACCCATAGACTGATCTTAGTGTCAATTTGTAATGCAATTAAAACACCCACCCATACACTGATTCTAGTGGCCAATTTGTAGTGCAATTAAAACACCCAGCCATAGACTGATCCTAATGGCCAGTTTGTAGTGCAATCAAAACACCCGGCCATAGACTGATCCTAGTGGCCAATTTGTAGTGCAATTAAAACACCCAGCCAAAGACTGATCCTAGTGGCCAATTTGTAGTGCAATTAAAACACCCAGCCATAGACTGATCCTAGTGGCCAGTTTGTAGTGCAATTAAAACACCCGGCCATAGACTGATTCTAGTGGCCAATTTGTAGTGCAATTAAAACACCCGCCCATAGACTGATCTTAGTGTCAATTTGTAGTGCAATTAAAACACCCGGCCATAGACTGATCCTAGTGGCCAATTTAATTTGTAGTGCAATTAAAACACCCAGCCATAGACTGATCCTAGTGGCCAATTTGTAGTGCAATTAAAACACCC
>MJUT01024318.1:428101-476746 GCA_002080005.1 Gigantidas platifrons
TAACAAAATACCAAGGTACATAAATTCATTACATATTTCAATGGATTCCCCATTAAGATACAATTTTTCTTCTGATTTAATATTACCTCGATTTCTAAAAATGGAAACCTTTGTTTTCAACAAATTTACATACAGATTGTATTCATTTGAACATACATTTACAACATTAATCATATTTTGAAGTTCATGAACATTTTCACTGAACAAAACAGTATCATCAGCATACATTATTAATACAGATTGAGCATTTTTAATTCGTATGATTGACATCCTTGTTTAATTAATTCTATTTCAATGTCATTAAGTAGATATGAAAACTTTAATTATGAAAGTTTAAATAGTTACAGTCAAAAATTTCACCAGTACAAAATGAACAATCACCTCTTACCTCAACTCATTGACCATAAACACAGACTACAACACACTAAGTTATAATTCCACGTCCTGGCTTGGGACAGGCACAATGATATGTATGATATTTGTTTGAATGGCCATTTTGCTATCCAATCCACCCTGAATATAATATTTGAGGGGGGTCGTGGTCATTATGGTATAATAGTCAGAATGACATCTACCAGTGTAACCTATTACTATGTTAAAGTTATGACTTCGATCGTTAACAGTGGAGGGTGCACTCGATATGTTAATGTGATACAATCTTCTTTGCGTACTCCGGTTTCCATCACTAATAAAACTGATTGCCACGATATAACTTAAATATTGTTTAAAGTCGTGTTTAAACACCCATAACCGAACCAAGCCTCCATGATGTTTGTCAGCCTACAAGTGGTTGTAATGTTGCATAATAACCATCACATAGCTCGTATGGGATCTTCGAATAACAAATAAGCCACCAGAACCCTCTTGTTTGTCATGGAAGAAACTACAAGAGACGAGACGGTTGTCGTGTGTAGAGACCTGTGAAACACACCTCTATTCGCCTCTATAGAATAATTCAGTTGGTCATATGCCAGTGTGACTGAACATGTTTTCATTTCAGTTTAAATCCACACAGATCGCCTGGCTTAACAAGAAATTAAAAGCAACTCTCCTGATTGTGAACCGAACATAACAAACAAAATATATGCTTACCATAGCTATTATGCATACATGTAGACACGTTAAATTTGTATTACGCAAGTGATGGCCAAATAATTAGAACGAAACATACATGTACAATGTGAATTGGTTCATGTAGTAGATGACGGGTTTGCCATAAGTACCTTGGTTATGGAGAAGGTAAATGAACACTGACAACGGGTCTTAATGTGCAACATGTGGTGGGAGTTCTCATTGGTACCCGGTTGCAAGGCAAAAATTCCTGATCGTAATAATTTCCCTCTCTTGTACCATCTGCAGTTAAAAAAAAAAACTCCCTTCATATGCCCATTCTTGTACCACTCTTTGCTAAAAAATTGGGAGAAAAAATTACCACACTGTCAGAACAGTTCCAAAATCCAATAGAAAAATTGTTTTATTATTTATTGTATGTAAGCTTGTTCTTATCACGATAATATATGGAATATTTTTCATCTGACATCAAATAACAATCAATCATATTACGAGAAAACTGCAAATTATAAACAACATGTATGCAGTACCATCTATGTTCAAAATTAGAAATTCGCAAATCTTAAGAACTGTTTATTCCTATATTTTCAAAGTAATATACTTTTATTACATTACAATATTATTTTTTTTAGTTGAAGGCTTTCCACAGTGGGGATTTTATGGTATTGGCGGTGGTAAGTACAAAAATAATACACTATATTACAATACTTAATGAATCTGAACAGTATACAGTAAATGATCATCGACTCCACAACATTTCTATATTTAAATTTAATTCAAATATGGGATTTTTATTATCTCACCAGTGCCACATAAGAGTGTTTAATTGAGTTGTTGATTGAGTGTCACCTCAATCATAGTTATTGCATCAATTAAGAATTCTAAAAACTAGCTTTAAATGGATAACATATAGGTCTTTGTTCTCTGTCTCCTGTAATGCTCTTTGGATAATCTTCTTCAAAAATTTTAAATTTGTTTTCGGAGACCTTGATCTTCATTCAAGATTACCACCAATGCTTCTGGTTGGTTGATCCCCTTTTGTTTCCAATATGGCTACTATGCATAGTAATTATGTTCAACAAATCTTACGCTAAAATATCTTGCTCTGCCCTGTATGAATTCACAACTGGAAATGTTCTTTCGTATTCTGAAGAGCTAAACACCTTGTGATCTTTAATATATAGGTATTCGACTGTAGATAGTACATGTCAAATGACCATGACTCTGTATTTGTATAGATTCGTACAAAAGTGTTTTACCTATTCTTTTTTTCTTGTAGGATTTTTCTTAATTTTGATGCTTGTTGTCGTGGTTCTATTAGTTTTGGGTAGAATGGGGAAATTACAAAAGGTCCAAAGGCGTGTTGGAAAACGCATGAGTCAGTTGAGGAATACTTGGTACAACTTAAAAAAGGGAAACACAGATTACACACCACGAAGAGACAATAATGTATGTATCCCGTTGAATAAACCATTGTTTGTCCTGTTTGTCTTTTGGCCATTGCATTGTCTGTCCTTTTTCTATTAATAACTTCTGGTTACCCTTTTTGGGATCTTCAAACTTTTCTTATCGAATTTGTGTCCAGTTCCGTGAACTAATTAATGATGTCTCTTGTGACTTAAAAGCACCAGATGTATCCGTATTAGTTTGGAGAATCTAATAACTAAGGAATATTTCTTATAATTTAATTTTTACAACAAAATTTAATGATCCCCGATTTTAATTACGATTATTTCATTTGACTATTTGAATTTTTCGTTGGCGAATGAATCTATTGTTGACGTCACAATACCAACCCAGGTTATCGAGTATAGCCAAAATTTTCTCCAGACGTTACAGCCAATCAGATTGCAGTATTCAAATCAAATTAAATTATTGAAAGATATCCTTAAAATAGTCGTGATTTAAGGTAGATTAGCTATTTACCGACGTGCAACGTACAATACGTTCTCTCTACATAATAACCAATGGCTATTAAATAAATAAACATTAGAGAATACCGAAGGGCCAATCAAAAATGGACAATCAAGAGAAACTGGCAACATAGGGTGCACAAGACGAAGAAAAACACAATAAAAACACAACGCAATATGTGTTGGACACAACTATATGCAAACAAAAACATATAACGTAATTAAGACATGGGTCCTCCTACAAACAACTGGAGGTAAAGACAAACCGAACATAGTTTTAATATCTCCTTTTGCGAATCGTGGTTATATCTCCTATTGAGAATAACAAATTAGTAATTCCTTAATAATTGTTTCTTAGAATCGAGCTGTCTCGCATTATTATGACAACGATGTCCATTTCTTTGGCGACATGCAGTTTGAGGGAACACAAAATTGGCATATTCAACGCAGGAATATCTCTCTAGAGGAAGAAATAGTTAGAGGAAAGTTTGCCATTATATTCAAAGCCAAACTTTATGTCAATAGAAATATGGAGGATATCGTTGTTGCTAAAACATTGCAAGGTACGTCCATATTAAATATTAGGTCATTTCATTTTGTTTTTGGGATTGTTTTTTTTTTTAAATAGCAGTCTTTTTTTGTGAGTGAGTGCTTGATTTTACATAGCTGTTGCTAAGCATTGCAACTTACGTCCATATCGAATATTCAGTCAATTCTATTTTTTGTTTTTGTTTAGAAAAATGGTCTTTTGTGAGCAAGTACTTGATTTTATATAGCTTTTGCTTGGTCATTGCAACGTACGTCCATATTGAATAGTCGTTCAATTCTATTTTCTTGTTTTGTTTAGAAAAATGGTCTTTAGTGAGCAAGTACTTGATTTTATATAGCTTTTGCTTACATCATCGCAACATATCTCCATATTGAATAGTCGGTCAATACATTTTAAAGAAAAATGTTAGTCAATTTGTGAGTGAGTGATTAATTTTTTTCATTCCAAATGGGCTTAAAAAAAACTATCCATTATCATTATATTCTCTTTTTCTCGTGGTAATTGTAACCACGCCCTAAGACCCCCCACTTGTTATCTGTTATCTTTTACCTACATCCTACATCGTTTATTGTTTCCTGTGCCTGAAAATAGCACACAACTACAATACATAGAAATGTGGGTGAAAATTGATAACTATCTTTATTATTTAGAATTTTAAATGCATTTTTTCAGAGGACTATACTGAATCACAGAAAACTGAAATGATGGCAAAAATTAATTTTTATGCGACCAAGATTGGACACCACGTAAATGTACTTGAATTTAAAGGTTCTGTACACGATGAAGCACGTAAGTTATAAGACTTGTGATGATAAGTACTAGTTATGGTTGATGGTTTATGGTGTTTAATGCCACTTTCAACAATATTTCAGTTATATCGTGGCAGTCAGTTTTATTGGAGGAGGAAACCGGAGTATCCAGAGAAAACCACCGACCTGTCAAAAGTCACTGACAAACTTTATCACATAGTATTGTATCGAGTACACTTCGCCATGAACGGAGTTCGAACTCACGACATCAGTGGTGATAGGCACTGATTGCATAGATAGTAAATCCAACTACCATATGATCACGGCCACGACGGCCCCCATAAAGAAGTAAAAACAAAATCAGTGGGCAATATATGAATAACATAATCAGGTACTTAAACATGAATAAATCGCAAGATGTTTTCATCTGGGTGTACATTTCTGGTGTAAAAACACTAATTACTTCTTTTTTTTTAGCCTACCTCGCTAAACATTTAAAATAGAGGCCAAGGAATATCATTGTGATGTTACTTCAGTTGTGTTAGACACTGATTGCACAGGTAGTTGTAAATCCAACTACCATGCGATCACGACCACGATGGCCCTACTAGTTATGATGGAAGTTTTCTGACCATGCATAACCCTATCCGAAATTTTAACTGATATAAAAATGAAGAATTTCTACAGACGAGATTAACAGAATATTAGATAAGTTAAAATGAATCACAATTTATCAGGGCCGTCGTGAACGTATGGTAGATGGATTTGTAACTAAATAAGAACAATGTCTATTTATTCACACAAGTCTTTAATGTTGAGCAATGACCACGGTCATCTGCAATGAAACATAAAACATTGTAAGCAATAATAAACACAGTCGATTCCATAGTTATAAGTCATTAATGTATATATTCAAGTATAACCCTCTAGTAACTACATATGTAATCAGTGCCTATCATCACTTAAGTTGTGAGTTCGAATCTTGAAGTGACTTGCGACAGGTCGGTGGTTCTCTGCAGATAATCCGGTTTCCTCAACTAATAAAACTGAAATATTGTTGAAATTAGCATTAAACACTATAACCCTAACCCTAGCAAGTTATCGTATTTGGAACTCCTAGCACTATTACAAACTAGAACCAATCTAGCTTTACATTAAGTAAAGAGGCAAAAAGCCAAATGTGGATATATTATAACACACTAGAAGCAAAACAAAAGTTACTGATATCATGGTACTGGTAAAAGCACTTGCATGACAGCATCATTTCACTAAGAGGGAAGCTTTGAGCCCATACAACTAGTCTAACCCCGCAACTTTGTATTGATGTGCTTCCCTGTATCAAGCCAGGAATGTGAGCGGTCATGTATTTGTATATTAGAGGTATCGATTTTGCCCTCTTTCTACAATTTTGATATTTTATTTTGTAATTGTTCCGACAGGATGGTATTGTTTGTTTTTCATTTTATTTTAAAAGATTATATAGTTAACAAAACTACCTCGTTATATAACTAAATAAATTCAGATAATTAAATGATTGATTGATTGATTGATTTTTGGTGTTTAACGCCACTTTCAACAATATTTCAGCTATATCATGGCGACCAGTTTTAGTGGTGGAGGAAGCCGGAGTACCCGGAGAGAACCACCGACCATGGGCAAGCAACTGGTAAACTTTATCACTTGCGGTTGCGAGTCGAGTGTACCCTTTTTTGTAATTTACAAAGCTGGACGCGAACCCACGCCGTATTGGTGATAGGCTTGTATGAGTTGTTAGATCCAGCGACCTAACTCATTGAGCCACCCGGGCCCCGATAATTAAATGATATTATAACAAACTAAAAAGGAACCATTAGTACAGATGTTTTTTTTTTTTTTTTTTTATTATTTTTACATATATATCTATTAAAGGTGGATCTATGATGGTTTTGGAATATTGTACAAATGGAACTTTAAAACAATACCTCCAGTCAGTCAGAAACAGTTTTGACACAGAAATAGCAGACAGGTTGACACGTATAGCATATGGTATATGTCTTGGAATGGATTATCTGGCATCAAGAGAGGTAATATGTTCAATATATTTTATAATGATTTATTTTATAAACCCACACTCGGAGAGTGTCGAGTATACTAGATTTATTTTGTTCGTTCGTGTCATTGCGATCTGTGTTCTTTTTTCCTGTGAAATTCTAAACTATAGGCTCTTCCCCATACATTCTTTTAACCTACCATATCTAATATTTGCAAACTTTTCATGAATATAACTAAAATACTACTCACTAGAGTTTAAACAGCAATCAATCAATCAAGTTGTATTATACAATCCGAGGAGCATGGTATTCTCCAAACTTAAGAAACTCAATACATGTCTCTAAGGGTGATGTGTATATTTGATGCCTTCGCAATTCATGGGAAAACCTTTGCCCTGCAACGGGTAGACAACGACCACCTATAACAAATAGTTACTCATTTGGAACAACTGCAATTTTTTTTGCGTGCAACGAGACATTCTCCATGCACGAGAAACTCATTTACGTCCCATCCTAATGGCGATTATATTAATGTCTAGTAATTTGCATTGCATTCAATTTCAGATTGTTCACCGCCGACTTGCTGCACGAAATATTTTGCTTAATCATTTATTTGAAGCAAAGGTAGCAGGATTTGGACCCGAACCGGAAGAAAAACTTGGAATAAATGTCAACCCAATTCACGTAAGTAATAATATTGAAATTACTCAATTACAAAATAAAGCCACAAAGTTTGCATTCGTCTTTATAGATAATCAGAAGCTTCCTCGTCAACAGTAAACTTGAAGCAGCTCATTGAAAGCAGCAGTGGGTGTTGGTGGCTTTGTTACTAGGCACGATTTTCCGAAACCCCCTTTTTCCTGGTGCAACCAAGACATCCGTATATGCAACAATAAGGAGTAAGTGTAAAGACATGGTGGGCTATAGTTGAGAATAATGTGTCCGAGTAGTGTGACATCTCTAAATATTGACTGAGTTTGTTAGTTGTCGTAAAATGTCCGACTCGTCATGATATAGCTTATATACTGTACGTTTGACGTCAAGCATGTTTACACTCTGGCATAAATCATTTTTTCACTAGACATAACATGTTTACACATGGCATTAACCATGTTTACACTTGGCATTAAGCATGTTGTTGAAAATATGCATGTGTCTTATTAATGATGATAATCAAGCATTTTTTTCTCATAAATTATGGCTTTGAACTTTCAACATTTTCAAGAAGCTGTATCTATCATGTATAATCAACTACTTTAACTTTTTAAAGCAGATTATTGAAACTTTACAAAATGTTTGCATATATAGCAGTTATATATTAGTCAGAACCAACATCACTGGTGTTAGGTTTATAGACAGATGTCAACTATCTTTACCACTTGGTCTTCGAGGACCATGAGTAAGTTATTATTTCAATAAATATTTGCAGGAGAAAGTACCAGTTAAATGGGTCGCACCAGAATGCATTACATCATCTGACAATGCTACAGAACTGAGTGACGCATGGTCGTTTGGTGTTGTATTGTGGGAAATCTTTTCACTGGGTAAGTTTAATAAACGTAATGGGTAAATGAACAAACATCATTCCGGAAGGAGGGTTAGGGTCATGATGTTTAACGCCATTTTCAACAATATTTCAGGTATATTGTGGCGGTCAGTTTTTTTGGATGCAATTGGCGAAAACCACCGACCGACCTGTCGCAAATCACTGACAAACATCACATAATGTTGCATCGAGTACACCTGGCCATGAGCGAGATTCGAACTCACAATTTCAGTGGTGATGGGCACTGATTCCACAGATGGTTGTAAATCTAACTACCATACAATCACCATGACGACGACGACAGTCCCTCCCAAATTAGAGGGACTAGGTCTAGTTGTGTATTTTATACAATAAAGAAAACTGTTGGACTTTCTGTATCAGCATATTGTTCTATGTAATATTAGATATAATTTAAAGTGTGTTGAATACTTGTGTCTATTAAAGGCGAAACACCCTATCCCGGAATAAACAGTAGTGACATTCAACGCTACCTGAAAGATGGAAATAGGATGAAAAAAACAGAATTTTGCGAAGCAATGTGAGTAAAACATATTTCTCTACAGGTAGAATAGACCCATTTGTTCTGTTGTAATACATTATTTCCCTGTTTATATACTTAAATCTACAATGTAATAGACTATTTGCCAGACTCTGACTTGATTCTAAGATTATAAACTTTTTTACACGTTTTTGTTGCTGTTTCCCCTTAAACAGGATTTGATTTGATTTATTGTGTTTAACACCACTTTCAGCAATATTTCAGCTATCATGGCGACCAGTTTTAGTGGTGGAAGAAGCCGGAGTACCCGGAGAGAACCACCGACCATGGGCAAGCAACTGGTAAAGTTTATCACTTGCGGCTGTGAGTCGAGTGCATCTTTCTTTGTAATTTACAAAGCCGGGAGCGAACCCACGCTGTATTGGTGATAGGCTTGTATGAGTTGTTAGGTAATCCAACTACCTAACTCATTGAGCCACCCGGGCCCTCTCCTTTAACAGGACAAAGGTGTCAAGTTCGTGCAATGTTCAACGGAAATAACATATGTTATTCTCATACTCTGTATAAATAGTAATATTGTTATGACTTGTGATTTTTTTTTTTTTTTTTGTATAAAATGAACCTCTGTTATTTTACAAGGTTCAAATATATATAAATTTTAAGAACATTATTGTCAAATTCTTTGTCCTGTTCGTTGCTCTTGCATGGAAGGGGAACCATTTTGTCCTCCGTGTGGCAAATAACTCAAATAAAAAAATATCAAAAACATATAAATCAAATCGGGTATGTGGGTTATTGTTATGATTATGGTGTCTAACGCCACTTTCAACAATATTTTAGTTACATCGTGACGGTCAGTTTTATTGGTGGAGGAAACCAGAGTACCCAGAGGAAACCACCGACCTGTCGCAAGTCACTGACAAACTTTATCACATAATGTTGTATGGAGTACATCTCGCCTGAGCAGGATTCGAACTCACAACGTTAGTGGTGATAGACACTGATTGCATAGCTAGTTATAAATCCAACTACCATACGATCATGACTATTAGTCCCCAAGGGTACCATCTGCGCAGTAGACAGTGTTTCGGCACTGACATGGTTTATTATATATATTTTATTGAAATTTACAGTTCCTAAATATAGATGATAGCCTCGGAGAGAAATTATCCACCACCAGTGGTATCGATCAAGTGATAGCAATAACCTATTTAATTATTATAGGAAATTAACCTATTCTCAAAGTTTACCTTCTCTATTTTTTTTTTTTATACATATCAATTTGTACATACCTGATGAAACTGAACACATATTTTCTGTAACGTTTCTTTTATTTGTATATATAATCCGATTGTTTTATTGACTATAATGTTTTATTTCAAAGGGTCGTGTAGGTGTCTAACTTTTTGTTCACGCCACGATATAGCTGAAATATTGCTAAAGCTGGTGGTCAACACCACCAATCAATCAATCAATCTTTTTCCTTTTTTAGATTTTACTCCATCATGAAGAAATGCTGGCAATATAATGTGAACAAACGCTATGGATTTACAAAACTGAAGGATCAGTTGAGACCATTGTTCCATCAAGGCGAAGGCGATGATATTTACATGGATCTGATCAAAGACAACTGACATGACATACACATTTACTTTTACTTTTAATTTACTTTAAATGATAGAATATATTGTAAATACAATTAAACCTGTCTTTTGTGACCTTCTACGAGAATAATGAAAAAGGGTCACAGAAGACAGGTGGTCACTATATACAGGTTTACTTTGTCGTTTGTGACCTTCACGTGGAATAGTGAAATAGTGTCACAGAAGACAGGTGGTTACTATATACAAGTTTATTTTGTCTTTTGTGACCTTCTAATGGAATAATCAAATAGGGTCACAGAAGACAGGTGGTCACTATATACAAGTTTATTTTGTCTTTTGTGACCTTCTAATGGAATAATGAAATAGGGTCACAGAAGACAGGTGGTCACTATATACATGTTTATTTGAAATGAAATACACTGGAAAGGGAAATTCCATGTTGCTCATCTGTTTTGTATGTCTTTATTTTTGTCTTAATCTTGTGTCTTGTGCCTTCCATTGCCTGTGTCTCTGGTTTGTCCATTTTTTATAGCCCATCGGTGTTCTCTAACGTTTTTTAATGGTAGAATTACCGTAGTGCCCCATTATAAAATATAAATACATTTACTTTACTTTGAGATTTTATTTTGATTATATGTATATTAATAATTAAATTATGATGATTCATAGCTCATTGTGTTAATTGGTGAATGGGTTAAGCCATTAATTTTGTAATAAGTTACACATTTTTTATCTATACATATTTTTGTGTTTTGTTTGCTATTATACATTTAACATCACTTAGGGGCCGACCATTTAACTTGCAGGGGGGTGGGGTGGGGGGTTATGGTTTTTTTTTCGTTCAGAATTTTTTTTTCCGGACAACACAAGAGTTCGATTTTTATTCCCCCAGAATTCAACATTAGGTTATTTAACAAAAACTCTGAATCAGATTATTTTTTTTTTCCTCCACCAAAATCAGAATATTTTTTTCAGCAACCCTGGGAATCAGAATATTTTTTTTTAGAAAAAAAAACCCATAACCCCCCCCTGGAAGTTAAATGGTCCGTCCCTTACGATTTACGGCTTCTGGTCACCGCCACGATAACTGAAATATTGTTGAAAGTGGCGTTAAATACCATAACACCCACCGATTCTGGTTACCTCTATGGTAATTTCTCTCGATTGAACTTTAAAGTATCGTACCAAATTAAAATTATCAGAAATACCTTACCGTAATGGACCATTATTCAAATTCAGGCTTGTATCCAGGTAATTGTGTTAGAATTGGTGTTCATGGTGTTTAACGCCACTTTCAACAATATTTTATAACTATCGTGGCAGACAGTTTTATTAGTGGAGGAAACCGGAGTACCCGGAGAAAATCACAGACCTGCTGCGAGTCACTGACAAACTTTATCACATATTATTGTATCGAGTACTCCTCGTTTGAGCAGGATTCGAACTCGCAACGTTAGTGGTAATAGGCACTGATTGCACAGATAGTTATAAATCCAACTACCATACGATGACGATCACAGCGAGTCCAATAGACCTTTAAGCCTGAAGCATCAGAATCAGTTCGTTGACAATATCACATGCTGAAATCAAAGGGAAAATGTCAAAATAATTGATATTGAAATCAATCAGGGGTTTAATTTTAAGCAAAATTTAATCATAATATGAAAGTTTTTCAAGTCATCCATGTCGTAACAACTAAAACACTTAACCTCATTGCTCTGTTTCAAACTTTGTATTTTTAATGTTTCGTCATTTTGTGTCATTACTATTGTGAATATTAAAAAAAAAATCAATAATATCTAACATGTTTGTAATAAAAATACTCATCTGTATACATGTGTTCTGGTGTTTTCGTTTCGTTTTACGATTTTTAAGACTATGTTATTTACATATCACCAACATGCGGGAAGATGTTTGTCATTAAGGGTTGTGTTATGAGTGTCGATTGCCACTTTTAGCAATGATCCAGTTATATTTCGGTGGTCAATTCTATTTATGAGGGAACCGTAGTACTTGGTGGAATATTAGAATGAGTAAGTGAGTGTTGGTTAACGCCAACTCGGCAAGTTTTGCGCTATATCATGTCGAGAACAAGTTAACTTTCAATGAGATGATGAAGAGGTCCGCTTTGTATTGGACCAATACGCTCAGATGGATTTTTAGTGCTAGTCCACTGAAACAACAGTCCCCTCGGACACATTATCCTGATTCCGAGCCAACCAGTATTTGCCCTTTCTTCTTAATACTGCCTTCTTATCGGAAAAGCAACAAATACCAATTTTTTAGTCTTTGGTTTGACCTGATCGGGGCTCGAACCCATGATCTACCGCACTCGAGGCGAACACGCTAACCATTACACCACCGATGCGGTTGAGGAATATTGGTCTTTAACCAGCAGATTCTACCTTTATTATGGTAACTTAAATTGAGTATTCAGTTTCCTTGCTGTTGTACTCTTCATGTTTATGGTGTGGTTCAATTTTATGGAAGTGTTTATGCTTTTGTTGTTTGTTTACTTTGTATTGCTGTTGAAAATGCTATTATATAGAGGGGATGATTAAGAGACGTTTGAAGGTATCACTGGGGTAAGCAGAATCCGGAAATATAAAAAAAGGACAGACTATGCAATGGCCAAACGAAAAATGAAAAATCAACAAACTACAATATACAAAACATAACACAACAAACCACAGATGAGCAACGCGAACCCAAACTAAAAACCGTTGATGAACTCATGTGCTCCGGAAGGATTACCCCACACATATTGGGTTTGTCCAAAGTGAGGACATTGATTTCCAAATACCTGTTGTGCGCTCAACACTGAAGATGTTGTATACTTATTTTATCTGTCAACAATATTTTAAAAGTAAGTATATCATATACGGTATTCATCTGCACTGTATACGCAGTATATCAGTAAGAGTTGTGTGAAAACCAAGATTGTTATGATACAGTATACATGTATATGTCGATTTGAGTTTCTGTCTCGCTTTTCTATCAGGTCCCACTTGGTGGATTCAAATGTTCTATAAAAACGTAGATATCAAATTTAGTGCACACGACGCGTTTCTGGAATAAACTTGATCAGGTACACTCTAATAGAAAGATTGGAAAGCCAAATAATTAAAAGTTTTAGGAGCAATAATACTGAAGGCCCTATGATATCCTGTCTATCAGAGAACGCGCCCCCTTAACCTACCCCACGGAAAAGCCGTCCTTATATATATATACATCATCCTACTTCAGAATTCTAAATTTTATTGGCGATTTTGTAGACTAGTTTGTTGTTTATTTTTGTGGATATAATTTCTTATTCAATACTCAATTTTAAACTTTTCAATTGCAAGATTGACATTTTTAATACATAAATCTCTGATCATCTCTTCGTAAATCGAGTACTCCGTATTTGTAAGTTAAATGTAAGTCAGAATAATTGTCAACATGAAATACTATAGATTTACTACGATATTGTAAAGTGTAAAACAGATACAGACAACACAGAGCCACCAAGGAAGTCTATAACAACTCATTCTTCCCACGATCAGTTAGAGAGTGGAACCACCTTCCAGAGACAGTGACTGCAGCTCCAACTTTGGAGGAGTTAAGGGCCAGAATAGCTGGTGGGTCCTGCTCCCAACCACTGCAGCACTAAATCCAGTCAACCTACGTGTAAATATGTAAATATGTATCATACAGTTTGGATTTTATCGCAAGAGAGCCTCCTGTTTTATCGAGCTGGAGTTTATTAAACACTCAACCATGAGTTCAACTCCGTATTGGAAGAAGAAAATATTGTAAATTGTCATAGGTAGGCCTGTATTAACCCTTAGGCAAAACAAGCACGTGCTTTGAGCATCAAGGGGGAAGGGGGCACCCCAAAAATCCTGCCACAAGGCAATTATTTTACCAGCCAAATATTAGGCTCAAAAACACACCAAAAATCAAAAAATGGATGTAGCAGAAAAGGCAACTTCCTCATTTACTGAAGCTAGTATAAGGTACTCAAGAGTGTTGTCAAAAACTAACTGATACTTATCCAGATGACTTGAACAGTAATTTATCTACTGACCTTCAGCAGTTTCACTCATATATTTAACATAAGTTTAGTACAACAAAAGTTGCTAAAACTAGATTCAGTCATACTTGCTGAATAAAGTAATTGTAGAACGTAGTGATTAGCTTGCGTATATTTTTAATGGTCACAAACTGCACAACTGGATGCTCATTCTCTCAAATGAAGCGTACAAAAAATCCAAACAGAACAAGAGACAAGAGAGGCTGTCATCCTTATCTCTGCGCATGATTGAAGCAGATTTGTTGCGCCAAATTAACTTTGAGGATTTAATCGAATACTTTACTAATAAGAAATGTAGGAGAACACTTTTTTTTGTTTCATTTTGTTATTGTTGAAATATTCATTCTCTTTCGTTAGGCAGTGACAAATTCCTCTAAGACTCTATCCTTAAAATATTAAAACTATCATTGTGTTTCAATCATAGAATTCTTGTTCAAACAGTTGTCAAAATCATTCGGACGCTTCCATTCCCCCGGTATCGGATCCGTTCGCCCTAACTACACGTTCGCCCTGGGTCCATTCGCCCTACAAGTGGGTCCGTTCGCCCTGATTATTAAAACGTAGTTTAAAGAACATAATGGATATGTAAAAAATATGGAAATTAATTAAAGTTATTTTCAAGCAATTATTACGTATACTATTTGAAATACTTAATTGAAATTTATAGATAGGATAGATAGATTTATTCGATAAAATCATCATATATTGAATTATTTCAACAAGTAAAAAGATGACTCTCTGACCGGCGATAATGGGAAACGACCTACATTGTTGCTCTCTCTGCGTTTGAGGCTATATTACTTGCGATTTTTTTAAGCCCCAAAAATTCGAGTGACGAATACCTATGTCCATTGACTGTACACTTTAGTATGCCGCATATTTATAATTTCTCAATTTATTATCTATAAGGAATTAAATATCACTTATTTTTCTATTATTTTTAATACCCTACATAATTATAATTATTAGGGCGAACGGACCCACCTTTAGGGCGAACGGACCCAGGGCGAACAGGTATCAGGACGAACAGGTAATAGGGCGAGCGGGAATTAGGGCGAACGGACCCGGATTCCATTCCCCCTATGTATTTGATAAAATACTACATTATCCTGAGGTCAGTGCATGTCCAATTCTGAAATGTTCTTGAAAGTGGCGTTAAACACCATTACCCTAACCCATAACCCATCCATATACGTTTGTCCACTGCCTCTGTTGTACAAGTAAACTATGACTTCCCGGGCATTCGCCCTCCTGTGTGTAAAGATGCAACACTTTATTGAAGTGAATGTAATAACAATATCTAGATATCACGTTAAATAGTAAGTTATATTTTGTTCTAGTTTACCAATGAAATACTTCTGCGTCTTATCTCGTAATAATTGAGGCAAACAACATACCTCATCTATTTATATGACTTTTATCTATCTTACTCACATTTCAAGAGGTTATGTAGGTAAACAACATTTTATTATAATCAGCAAAATGGAGGTGTATTTTGTTGTTTGTATTCTGGTAAGTTTACTTTTTTTCAATAATTTGTTCACCGGGGATATATTGATGTGATTGGTTTAGTGGTGTTTAAGGCCACTTTCAAAAATATTTCAGTTATATTGTGGCGGTCAGTTTTATTGGTGGAGGAAACCGGAGGACCTGGAGAATTAAGGAAAGTGATATGGAAAATTAAAAATTATATTTGTGGAGTTAATTAATGATAAAGTATGGTGAAATAAATACATGTACGTAGAAATATTTATTTTATTTTGATATGGTTAGCTATAAACAAAAACATCCGAATATTTGACTGAAGCGGAAAACATTTGAAATTAAGTCAGCAACCATTTCCTTTTATCGGGGGTGGTGTTTTATTTCCTGTCTGTCTAAATACAATCTTAAATTATCGCCCCCCCCCCCACCCACCCATTTGCCATGTCTTAAATTTTGAAGAAAAATATTTACGCGGCGAAGCGCGGAATTTAAAACAAACAAATGTCGAACGTGAACGGAGAACTTGATTCTGTCTAATATGCGTGGAATTGAATGGCAAGTAAGGGTTAGAGAATACCGAAGGGTAAATCAAACATGGAGAATCTAGAGAAACTGGCAACACAAGACGAAGACAAACAAAAACAAACTCAGTGCAATATGTGTTGGACACCACTTTGCTCAAACAAACACAAATGACATAAATAAGACATGAGCCCTCCTACAAACAACTGGAGGTAAAGACGAACAAAACAAACACAAATAACATAAATAAGACATTACCCGCCTTCCAACAACTGGGGGTGAAGACGAACAATACATGTTAACTTTTGGTAATCTTCTATGGGAAAATGTTAGTTGTTGTTTATGTTTTCTCTATTGGATTTCTTATCTATTCCGACAGTGTGTTATTTGTTGTTTCTCTATTGGATTTCTTAGCTATTCCGACAGTGTGGTATTTGTTGTTTCTCTATTGGATTTCTTGGCTATTCCGACAGTGTGGTATTTGTTGTTTCTCTATTGGATTTCTTAGCTATTCCGACAGTTTGGTATTTGTTGTTTTCTCTATTGGATTTCTTATTCCGATAGTGTGGTATTTGTTGTTTTCTCTATTGGATTTCTTGGCTATTCCGACGGTGTGGTATTTGTTGTTTTCTCTATTGGATTTCTTAGCTATTCCGACAGTTTGGTATTTGTTGTTTTCTCTATTGGATTTCTTAGCTATTCCGATAGTGTGGTATTTGTTGTTTTCTCTATTGGATTTCTTAGCTATTCCGACAGTGTGGTATTTGTTGTTTTCTCTATTTGATTTCTTAGCTATTCCGACAGTGTGGTATTTGTTGTTTCTCTATTGGATTTCTTAGCTATTCCGACAGTGTGGTATTTGTTGTTTTCTCTATTGGATTTCTTATCTATTCCGACAGTGTGGTATTTGTTGTTTTCTCTATTGGATTCCTTATCTATTTCGACAGTGTGGTATTTGTTGTTTTCTCTATTGGATTTCTTAGCTATTCCGACGGTGTGGTATTTGTTGTTTTCTCTATTGGATTTCTCAGCTATTCCGACGGTGTGGTATTTGTTGTTTTCTCTATTAGATTTCTTAGCTATTCCGACGGTGTGGTATTTGTTGTTTTCTCTATTGGATTCCTTATCTATTCCGACAGTGTGGTATTTGTTGTTTTCTCTATTGGATTTCTTGGTTATTCCGACAGTGTGGTATTTGTTGTTTTCTCTATTGGATTTCTTGGCTATTCCGACAGTGTGGTATTTTATGTCTTCTCTATTGGATTTCTTAGCTATTCCGACAGTGTGGTATTTGTTGTTTTCTCTATTGGATTTCTTAGCTATTCCGACAGTGTGGTATTTGTTGTTTCTCTATTGGATTTCTTATCTATTCCGACAGTGTGGTATTTGTTGTTTTCTCTATTGGATTTCTTAGCTATTCCGACAGTGTGGTATTTGTTGTTTTCTCTATTGGATTTATTAGCTATTCCGACGGTGTGGTATTTGTTGTTTTCTCTATTGGATTTCTTAGCTATTCCGACAGTGTGGTATTTGTTGTTTTCTCTATTGGATTTCTTAGCTAATCCGACAGTGTGGTATTTGTTGTTTTCTCTATTGGATTTCTTAGCTATTCCGACCGTGTGGAATTTGTTGTTTTCTCTATTGGATTTCTTAGCTATTCCGACAGTTTGGTATTTGTTGTTTTCTCTATTGGATTTCTTAGCTATTCCGACAGTGTGGTATTTGTTGTTTTCTCTATTGGATTTCTTAGCTATTCCGATAGTGTGGTATTTGTTGTTTTCTCTATTGGATTTCTTGGCTATTCCGACAGTGTGGTATTTGTTGTTTTCTCTATTGGATTTCTTGGCTATTCCGACAGTGTAGTATTTGTTGTTTCTCTATTGGATTTCTTGGCTATTCCGACAGTTTGGTATTTGTTGTTTTCTCTATTGGATTTCTTGGCTATTCCGACAGTGTGGTATTTGTTGTTTCTCTATTGGATTCCTTATCTATTTCGACAGTGTGGTATTTGTTGTTTTCTCTATTGGATTTCTTAGCTATTCCGACAGTGTGGTATTTGTTGTTTCTATATTGGATTTCTTAGCTATTCCGATAGTGTGGTATTTGTTGTTTCTCTATTGGATTCCTTATCTATTTCGACAGTGTGGTATTTGTTGTTTTCTCTATTGGATTTCTTAGCTATTCCGACAGTGTGGTATTTGTTGTTTTCTCTATTGGATTTCTTGGCTATTCCGATAGTGTGGTATTTGTTGTTTCTCTATTGGATTTCTTAGCTATTCCGATAGTGTGGCATTTGTTGTTTTCTCTATTGGATTTCTTAGCTATTCCGACATTGTGGTATTTGTTGTTTTTCATTTTACACAGGATACAAGATAAGTTACCTTTATTTCAGAATTTGAACTATTTGATTGGAGGTCAAATATATATTGTGTAAGAAAAATGTATAATATTGATAAACGCGGACATCGTAGCGGACATGGATCATCTAAATAACGTTTGACATTTGATAACTACCCACTTATCTTGAATTAAACTTTCCCCGGTGAAAATTAACATTCCATCTCTACAAAATGTAAATATCGTAATTAAAACGTAGATAGCCTCATCAGGTACTTTCATAGTCAAACGGTTGGACGTCTTTTAGGGTGTGGGGCAAATCGACCCAACGGACCTAAACAGAATTGTCAAAACTGCTAGGTTGCTCGAGGGAGGCTGACCTTAGTTTTATTGTTATAAAATGTACAAAGGACATAGCAGTTTTATATTACTTGTTTTACAGCTTCACCTGGTTACTCATGTTCATTCGAAATGTTACGAACTTCAGGAGGATAAAAAGCAGTTTATGAAGTATGACACTGAACTTGATTTTACTGAAAGGTCAGTATGTATTATATATCGAGTGAGTGATTAAGAAATAATTCAAGGAAGCCATAGTTTGTATCCAGTTTTAACATGTGTGACATTATTTTCGTAAATATTTTATCCCGAGAATTTTGTATGCACCACGGTTATGCATGAATACATGAATTTACTTAAGAAATGATGTTTATAATTTGTTCGTCAATGCGCATGTGCGAATTAAAACATATCGGCAGTTTTATCGCGGTATTATTTATATAGCCAATGTTATAATTGTTGTTTAGTTGTATCATGTAATCATTACGTTACAATTCGATGGAATTTGAGGAGAGCTGCTAGTAGCCTCTGGCTGTATGTAATCCTCTTGAAACAAATAAAGAATTAAATTAAATTCGATGGAATGACGATGACATCCACTTTGCAGTAGTCTAACATGCTTGGTTTGGATATTCATAGTGCTAGCTCATATAAACAGTCCATGGTTTAGACGTGTCACTAGGCCATGACATATTATCCTGATTCCGAGTAAACCAGTCTTTCTCGTACTTCTTAGCAGAGATGCATTAAATTCCAATATTAAAAATCATTATTCTAACGACATACAATATGACAAAAGAAAAAGGACAAGACGACAAAACAATGGTCGGAAAAATACCGTACTAAAAATTAAAGAATGGGCGAACTGCGTTGCTTCCGAAGGGTAAGCAGATCCTGCTCCGCTGGTGACACCCGTTTAAACGCGACATTTTAATATTGAAAGTACAGATCGTCTAATTATCTTATTTTCTCGTTTAGCTCAGACTTTGAATTGTCATTCAAGACGACAGCTGATGATCAAATTTTGTATTATTGTCAGACGAAAATCGTAGATGACAAAGATGCTATGGATTATGAAGGAATATACATATTCGAAGGCTTTTTAAATTACTTCATCTTCAATCCCACTCCTTATGGGACAGGTTCATCAAGAGGGGGACATGTCAAAACTGATTTTGAGGTCAACAATGGCACCTGGGTGACAGTAAGTGTACAGATGTTACTATATTTTTAGGAGGGTATGTATTATATTTCTCATTTTGCAAATTAAAAATTTCAAACTGAATCTATATAAAGATCGTTTGAAATTTTTAATTTGCAAAATGAGAAATATAACATATTCGTTATTCCCTCCGATACAGTGGAAAAAACTGCGAATCGAGAAGGGTCAGTATATAGCGAAAGTATTTATATGAGTAGCAGTAAAATACAATGAAAGTTATAAAACAAATAACATGTCTAACATGTCCAATACAAACTTCCATCTATATTGTGCAGTGCAAACTGTAAATGATCAGTAGAGAAATACTTCATCGAACGGAATTATTTTCTAACTTATGGATTTTCCTGGAACCTTTGTGATATTTTCCGATGAACTATTTACAAGCATCGTGGGATTAAGACAATGCAAATTAACACATTACGAGGGCGGATACAGGATTTCAAATTAGGGGGGGGGCGCACTTAAAATAATCGACATTTTTGTGTGAAAAATCACGATTTTACGCAAAAGAATCATATTTTTTTCAAATTCCCTGGATCCGCCCCTGCATTATATAGACTCCTACCACGGGTATTTAAATATGACTAGATTCGTCCCTGTCAAAATTCCCGTACACAGTTCGCTCTAAGAATGGATCATAAATAATTGTCTCGTACTTTGTCAATGACCTTACCTGATAAATGTTTTACCAGAAACTCGTCGTGCGCACTAAATTAGATATCTACGTTTTTATTGAGAATGCCACCCTCCTTCCAGGCAAAAGGACACATTGAAACAGGCCCAATTGAGCAGCACTATTGGTTTTGTTGGCGTCCTATTGGAAAGCAACATATTTTTACCATATCCATCATCTTCTCTTTTCCTAGCAGCAATAATCCATCAGATCATCCATGTTTTCCCTTTTTACATTATTTACTACTTGTTAACTTGTTCTCCTCGCCAATATAACTAGAATACTGCTTCCTCGTCGATAAACAACGATATACCAGTACAGCAAACATCCTTATGAAAAGAAAGCGCAAACAGTGATGGTCAACAATTCCATCAATATCAACAAAACGCACAAATAGTTCTCGTCTGAAGACACTGAGTGCAAAAATACCATGCCATTTTCCGATTGAAATAGAGGTTTTGGTTTGTGATATGCACAACTATGTTGAGGATTAAACCGGTCAATAATGATAATTGAATCTCCAACTGCAATACAGATATGAACAAACAATAAAATACCTGCACATATTCGTTTACACTCAAAAAGACCATATTCTATCAACAACAAAAAACAAAAACATGGCCAGTACAATAACAGAGTTAGTTAATGAAATGGTAGATATCAAATTTAGTGCGCACAACGCGTTTCTGGAATAACCTTCATCAGGTACGTTTCTGGAATAACCTTCATCAGGTACGTTACTGGAATAACCTTCATCAGGTACGCTCAAATGTTCTTGGTTAACAGACTACTAGGTTAGAAGGAAGGTAAAACATGCTGGTTATTTATATTTAATTGATGTTTAACATTTCCTGTGCTAATATTATATATTATTGACAAAATGTATATTATTTGCTGTCAAATATTGATAAAGGACCTCTATAAGACGTGTGGCCCTGCTGTTATAAAAAAAAAACTCGTATTGCATACGAATAAATGATGGTTGTGAAAATCAAGACAATTCATTTTATTTTATTTTATTTTAGGTTGAATTCTTCAGAAACAAGAAGGCAGATATTCCAGCCAGGTTTTCTGGTCATGATATAATTGTTATCAACCAGACCGGTATGGTAGTCAATGGCAACAAATTTACATTTGATGGAACGATTGAACCGCTAGATATTCGTCATTCAAACTTGTATATCGGTGGACACGAAGACCTTTATAAAATTGTAAGTAATATTTTTTGGTTTCCAATTTTTCGTCGTTTGATCTGACCAAAAATCTTACAGTAGACCATAGTTAGTGTCGTGTATATAGAGTACAACTTGCAGTTGCGTAACCCGCTAATTTGGCTTTCCTATGATGGTTATTTTATAACACGTGGATATATAGGTTTTTATTTGCACATTTCGAAAAAAAAGTAGGCACATTGTAGGCGCTACAAAAGTCAAATTGTTGGATGCTACACTGAAAAATGGTAGCCATTGACATTTAAAAGGTAGTGAATCAATTGTACTGTGACAGCTATGGCTACCATTTTAAGGCTGATAATATTTTTGTACGAACTTGATAGCTTAAATTGTATTGTTTTGTGTGCTACACCCAATGCGATGACCGATATAACTTGATCATACTGTACTGTCGCGGTCACAAGGTCACGACCGTTATAATTGTGATATATTTTTAGAATCCTGTCCAAACATAGCCATTGACAAGATTTGATCAAAGGCAATGCGTTGGCCGATATAAGTTGATCTGTGTGTTTATTGATTTTTTTGTGGAGCTATAAATAAAAGAAAATGAAATGATTGTATTGTTTTAACTTCAAGAAATCATGCATTACAATGAATGAAAACGTTCTATAAATGAGTGTATTGTCGGTCAAAAGGTCACTGACCGTTATAATTGTGCTATATTTTTAGAATCGTCTCCAAACATAGCCAATGCTATAAATAAACGAATTTTGTTTAACCGTTTGAATTACTATAAACTTCATTCATAATGTCGTGGCTAATTACTACAGACAACTTCCAACAGATTTTCTCATGACTATGGCCAATCTAAAGATCTCATTTGAGGTCAGTGAAGCTTTCAATAAACTTCATTAATAAAACTGTCGTCCTACAAAAGATTTTCTATATACATATCGGCAGATGGAATGTCGACTATAGCCAATGAAAAGATCGCATTTGAGGTAAAGTTCGCACAAACTTTTTTTTTAAATAATTGTCTTGGTTGTTCTATTCCTCCATATTTCTATATATATTTATTTTGTATTTTTGATATATTGTTGAACTTATCTCTCGTCATCCTACATTGTAACACATTTATGAAATATACGCCGCTGGACTTTAAGCAACTAACAATCAACAACTATGTCAATTACGAAAACGATAATTTTCCGCCAATCCGCGAAAATTGATATAGAAGAAAATACGTGAAACCACAATGTTTTAGTTATAAAGATTGTCAGTGACTTACAACTGGTCGTTGTTCAGTTATAAAGATTGTCAGTGACTTACAACTGGTCGTTGTTCAGTTATAAAGATTGTCAGTGACTTACAACTGGTTGTTGTTCAGTTATAAAGATTGTCAGTGACTTACAACTGGTCGTTGTTCAGTTATAAAGATTGTGAGTGACTTACAACTGGTTGTTGTTCAGTTATAAAGATTGTCAGTGACTTACAACTGGTCGTTGTTCAGTTATAAAGATTGTCAGTGACTTACAACTAGTCGTTGTTCAGTTATAAAGATCGTCAGTGACTTACAACTGGTCGTTGTTCAGTTATAAAGATTGTCAGTGACTTACAACTGGTCGTTGTTCAGTTATAAAGATTGTCAGTGATTTACAACTGGTCGTTGTTCAGTTATAGAGATTGTCAGTGACTTACAACTGGTCGTTGCTCAGTTATAAAGATTGTCAGTGATTTACAACTGGTAGTTGTTCAGTTATAAAGATTGTCAGTGACTTACAACTGGTCGTTGTTCAGTTATAAAGATTGTCAGTGACTTACAACTGGTCATCCAGGAACTCTGGTTCCCTCCACCAATTCAACTAACTGTCTGCAACGATATATGACTGAACGATTGTTGAACATCCCTGTATTAATCATGAAAAAAATGTCATTTGCAAACTCCTCTTTATTTTTTAGGAGAGTAGACTAGTGACATTTGATGGATACATAGACAAGTTTAAAGATTTAAAGTCTAACACAGAATTAGTGCCCGAGCCACCTGCTGACAGATTTGAGTCGGACAGCTGTGATCGAGGAGTGACTCCCCCGTTTGCGTAAATCGTATTTTCGTCGGACATACTTATTTTTTTTAAGTGATGTACACAATCATTACTGTATTATGTTGTTACTCGTTACAAAATTATGTTGTTTATAACTGTTCACATACAACTTCTTAAGTATGGATGTCGTTTCGAATAACACAATAAACATCTCGTGTTCATTTTTATTAGTAGTTGTTATTAACTATAACCTAAATCCAAGCTATCATCATCACATCACATCCATCTGTCTGTCTGAGAAGAATTTCGAGATATGCAATGGTCAACTTTTGGTCATTTAAGGTGGTACCATACACTTCATGTAAAATTTGATCTGCTCGTTTAATTTTCTTATTTTTGTTGGCAGTGTGTTTGAATATATCCACTGTAATAGATATCAAAATCTTAACAAATTCCAACCAACAGACTCGGAGATATAAATTCACTAGCCACATAGCAGCTTTTCTCTCTGTGGTTTTGATCACCGAGATGCTTGAAATCTGCATACAAACATCATATGATCAAAACGTTCAACTGATTTTAAAGAGTTATCTCCCTGTAGTGTATGGTACCCCCTTAATCTTTCGACTTTTAGCGTACAATTTACGTTATGAAGATTATTCCAGAAACTCATCGTGTGTACTAACTTAGATATCTACGTTTGTAGTGAATGCGAAAACTGTGTCATATGTCAATAACAGTGCCATATTTTACATTCATTGTTGTTGGTTTACCTGACCTTGTCATGAAAATAGCTAAAATACTGCTCGTTGACGTTAAATAACAATCAATCAATCAATCAATCAGTCCTCTAATATTTTGCCCTTTTAAACAATTTAAAGACGACGACCACAAAGAGGTGTTAAATGTTCATTGATTTTTAGAACTTTGGTTGATTTATTTTTTAGTTTTGGTGTTATAACGCCACTTTCAGCAATATTTCAGCTATATCATAGCGACCAGTTTTAGTAGTGGAAGAAAGCCGGAGTACCCGGAGAGAACCACAGACCCTGGGCAAGCAACTGGTAAACTTTATCACTTGCGACTGCGAGTCGAGTGCACCCTTTTTGTAAATTACAAAGCCAGGCGCGAACCCACGCTGTATTGGTGATAGGCTTGTATGAGTTGTTAGGTAATCCAACTACCTAACTCATTGAGCCACCCGGGCCCCTAGAACTTTGGGCTAAACGGTATGTATAATGAATTCTAGTAATCTACATGTTTGTTGGCTGCATCTCCGAGGGAAACGCGAGGTATAGAAACAGGGCCTATATTCTCTACTGCATGTGCAAGGTTAGGGTTAAGGCTATGAGATTTTAACGCCACTCTCAATATTTCAGTCATATCGTGCCGGTCAGTTTTATTGGTGGAGGAAACCGGAGTACCCGGAGAAAACCACCGACTTGCTGTAAGTCGCTGACAAACTTTATCACATAATGTTGTATCGAGTACACCTCGCCTGAGTGGAATTCCAACTACCATACGACCACGACGACACCTGCTGCATCAAACTCCCTTGTCTGACATAATATCATATGCACACTTAATAATAAAATAGTCAAAACTTATGTAAACCATAACATGTGGATACTGTGTAATTTTCACTACCTACTAGGGGCCCGGGTGGCTCAATGGGTTAGGTCGCTGGATCTAACAACTCATACAAGCCTATCACCAATACGGTGTGGGTTCACGCCCGGCTTTGTAAATTACAAAAAAGGGTGCACTCGACTCGCAACCGCAAGTGATAAAGTTTACCAGTTGCTTGTCCATGGTCAGTGGTTCTCTCCGAGTACTCCGGTTTCCCCTACCACTAAAACTGGTCACCATGATATAGCTGAAATATTGTTGAAAGCGGCGTTAAACACCAAAAATCAAATCAAATCAAATCCACTACCTACTATACATTTGCACCGATGACTAAAAACAAAATCGTCCATTATTGTGTAATAAAGAGGAGGTATGATTCAATTCCACCATTACATCAATGTCATTGTGATGCTTGACATGCAATCTTTTTAAAAAAAAAAGGTAAAAATGCTATTATCGATTGTGCAGTCTAAATATACTAGGCGTTTCTTTTATATATATATATATATATATATATATATATTTAAGTGTAAATAATAAAGTTACTTGTACATTGAACTTCCTTCCTTTATCCTTCCGAACAACCCTTTGTGTTATTGTCGAAAAGATGTAGAGATATTAGAGTGAATTACCTTGTTTAAAATATATGGATGTTATACAAGAATTAGAGATGTCATCTGGCTCCAATGACGAAGGTAATATTTTATATTAATAACTGGCATTTCCTGGGAGTAGAGACTGGTGATACATTAAATGCATACATGTCCATAGAACTCGATCTAATCCCTATAGTTTTGTAGGAGTCCATGTTATAAAGGAATAAGAGACACTGTCTGGTTCAAATGATGATGGTATCGATTTTTTTTTCAAATGATGAAAACGACCGGCTCTTATAAAGTATAGACTTTAAGTCTGGTTACAAATTGAGGAGTATTAGGTGTTAACCCTTGGATATAACTATCTGCCCCGCCCATAGTTATGTAAGAGTTCCTATTGTTACATTTCCTTTGTAGTTTGTATTAATTTGTATAGTATGTTTCTGTAACAGGAAGTTGGTCGTTGTGTACTTGATCGCATGGTAAATAGGTTTAAATATCTGTCGGATAAATCACTGTTAAAGTTGTAAAATCGATTCAGCCCATGACGAGGTGTCCTCGATACAAATATATGAAATCATGTTAGTCAGTGACCTGTTGCAGGTAAATGATTTGTCTCTTTGTACTCCCATTTCCTTCATCAATAAAATTGGCCATCACGATTTTATTTTAAAATTGTCGTTAAAAAACTATATAACCTTTATACAGAAATTTTTGACTTTAATGTACTCACCGAACATATACCTAAATTACATATCATTGGAAAGAAGAATTCATACTCTATCCAGATAGTCGGGTCGTAAAAACGGGAACTGGTTGCATTTCCTTAAAAAGGGAGATAATCGTTCTACCCAAAATTTTAAGAAAATATATGAGTTATAACTTTTGGGTTGCTCCCATTGAATTCAGTTCCCACAAAGGGATGAAATTATCATTTTTGCAAAATTTTGTATACATTATTAAGTCTTTCATACATACTTTAAGGTTTAGTTCTGAAATAAATGTGTATTTTTGTCGATTTTGACAACATAGTCAGTTTCCTTCACATTTTAACTGTCGCCAATAGGGACCTGATCTTGACCTTTGTATGGAAACGTCTTGACCTGAATGTGCTTTAATTAGTTGATGATAACATTGATACTATTTTTTACAACAAAATTTAACTTCTATTTCACAAATTAAAAACTCTCTGGCGTATAGGAAAAGGGGGTGGGCGTCCTTCACTAGTACATAAACATCATTGTTATTGTTCCTGTCACTGATATGACTGTGTGGTATTCTTAATCAATGTTGCTGCTCCGCGTTCGTTACAACGAATACTGTATAACCCAAAGAGGTCCTAAAACACCAAAATAAGCATATAAGTCGAGAGCACACATTTATATTATTCAGTATAAATAGGACTATCCTGGTTAAAATCAAATGACAGAACAACATCATTATCTAACTACAAAATGACTATTGTGGACTTTATATGGCAGATAATTTTGTTCACAACAACAAAGCCTTGTAAAATTCTACTTAATTTCAGACATCATGACCATCGTCTTCCAGTAAGGTAACATTCTTTGTTATGGCATTTTTACACATGTCGCTACCATAACAGGGACAAAGATCTGTGCACGACAGATTCTGTTAAAAAAAACACAGCTATTGGAACAAATTGATTTGCCTTTGCAACTGCACACGAGATCCTGCTGGAAGTATGATGACATTTGTCCCCGGAACAAGACATTTACCAGACCACCCTTGTCTTCCTATCCGAACATTAAATGAGACCTAACAGAGGGCTGCCCTTTTTGTGAGGATTTCCAGATATAGGTCTGCAAAGATGCTCTTAGTGCATGCTGATGGAATGTCGCTTCGCATGGTGGTAATTTGGTCAGGTTTTTTTTTTTTTCTTGGTTACAAGTCGAACTCTGAATATATTGAGATTAGAGTAATCTGCTCGTAGTTTCGCAACAAACTCTCTAGAAACAGCCAAAGAACCCCCTACGTTACCCTCTCCTAATAGCACTAAATCACTGAACTCCTCTGACTTGCTCTTGAGAACCTTATAAACTGTTCTTTTCCCGATACCAAACAGCTACTGGAACAAATTGAGTTGCCTTTGCAACTGCACACGAGATCATGCAGGAAGTCTGAAAACATGCACGATTTGACATTCCTTGGCCCCGCTGAGTATGTATAACTATAAAACCAGCATAATCTTTAACTAGCATGTCTTGTGACTTGGCAGATGAGTAGGTATCTGTTTCTGTTCGTTTTTCGGGGAACTCTTTAACAAATATTTAGTCATGCACGCGTTGTGATAAACTCCTTTCAGAACAAAATCGTCACAATTCAACACGCGAACCAGTCTATCATCATTTTGACTTAATGCGCACTCCATCAACTTGTTCACACGCTCACCGGATGCAATTTTATGCGCTTTAAAATCTTTCTTGAATGTTTTATTTTGACAAATGAAACAAAAATCCCACTTAAATGGGCTCGTACTGGGAGCGTGTTACAATACTTGTTTGTGACGTAGTGAAACTTGTTCAGTGCTTGTAAAATTTATCTGATCTGCTTTGAAAACACTGCAGTTTTGTTTACTTGTATATTTTCTATAGCAAATACGGTGGTAAACAACTTTAATTTTAAGTGATATAAAATTGTCCATTGTGGACATTTCCTGCAAAATACGAGAATACACCTCATCTCTTCTAAATTCTATCGCTCTTACAAAACTATCTTTGCCTACATCTCGCATACAAATCACAGGTTCTGCATTGGAACATAGACATATAATGCATTGCTCCCAGTTCAACATTTCTTTTCTCCTTTTTGGACTAGAAGGAGAAAGTTTCAAAGGACTACCGAACGATTACACGGAATATGAACGTGTCTGTCCGGTTAAATTCTGGTACTACAATAACCTAATTACTATTCAACAAAATACAGTAATCATCGAAAATCAAACGACAAAAACAACTCCAAATGACGTCTAAAAACCTCGGTAAACAGTGTGGAAAGGCCGAACACTTAACAATGAAATAAATCAGAAATTAAGCCATTTCATTCAAAGAAGACAACGTGCTATTTAATGACTCGAAGATCAGTCGAACTATATTTATAGAATCGGAAACGGGGTATCAAATTTCCGCGTATAAAAGGCATTAAATGAGAGAGGAAACAATAGCAAAGTTCGGTCGATACGTCACAAAATGATAATGTTTATTCATAACTATGTCACGTGACTTCACCTCAGACAAACAAACCGATAAAATAAATGGCGTCTACTCAAGAATTCCAAAAAATAAATCTTTCTCCTGATGATGTACCTGGTGCATACATTAATATTGATGATTTTGAAAGTTGCTCAGTTCGGTTGTTTCGAATCATGTCAATTCCGACCACGTTCCGTCTTTTTCGTGTCTTGACGTCTGAGCAGGCGACTTCCGGTGTTTACGCTATTACTGAGACAACGTCAGCATATCATAGTCGTAGATGCGGTAGATTATAAGTAATTGTAATATGGAGACGCCAAGGAAACCGCTGAATAAGTACTGGTGTTCGGTACTTCACTGTCTGTCTTATATAAGAAATATATACATAAAGGCGGATCGTTTTCCTTTCATGATGCTGACAGCCGCAAAATAAAGAAAGAAAACAAATTTAATTTTAAAGAATTAGTTGTCTCTGCGTTGAAGTCTTTGATACAAATAAAATAATTTAATTGATATCTGTCTTTTACAGAAAATGTTAAGATATTTTTAACTTGAGAATCGAACGTTAAAACGGCACATATCGATTGGGGTTTTTGTTGTGTACATTGACACCGGAAGCTCAGGACCAGCAGTTCCATCCAATCGTAACTACTCGGCCATTCTCGCTACCCTGCAAATAACCTCGTATGCAGATAGGAGAAGCTCTTCTTGAATTGTTTGCCGGAAGTTGATTATATATAAGCCGCACAAAAATATAGTCCACGAAAATCCAATATGGAAGACATACTAAGTAAAATATTTAATCATGCAAAACTAATTAAAACTTTAACTTTTATCCATGAAAATAATTGAAATATAGAAAATTGCTTAAAATATAACTTTATCAAACTTTCATGTAACTGACATGTGAAAAGTAGTACGATTTATACGCCTAATACATACGAGGTTATTTGCAGGGTAGCGAGAATGGCCGAGTAGTTACGATTGCAATCTCTATCTAGAGTTGTCGGTCCTTACACTCACTCCAATCTCTGTCAACGGCTCATGCCAAGAATCTTGGCAAAATCCGTTTATTAAACGGTAACTTGATATAAACCGGTTATAATGACCCCATGTATTGTAAAATATGTAAAGAATTACCATATAACTAATATTTGAGAAGCTTCTTTGTTTATTTTCAAACGCAGATAAGGGATTATTTTTTATACGGTGATCAGTCATACAGCGCTGTTCTGGTTCCTTGTTGTAATAGCTTCTATAGTTGTTGAACATTACACTGGTAATATTTTATAAGAAGGAAACCAGTTTAATACAAAGGTAGACTACTTTTTAGCCGTTGACAGAGATTGGAGAGAGTGTAAGGACCGACAACTCTGGGTAGAGATTGTTACGATTGCAGTTCCATCGAAATCACGTGATCTGGCAGACGAAAATAACAAAATTTTGACGGAATGGAAGTGATTCGAAACAACCGAATTGTTCAGTTAAAGAGATGGTTGGAATGCGGGGGTTTAAAGACGACAGGAAATAAACCTCAGAGGTGAATAACCTCGAGACAACACCCCCTTCCATTGTCAACAATGTATTTACCTGGATCGATTCATTTGACATGTTAAATATGACAGAAGGTGACACTATCGTAAAGCGTGATGGGCAGATTATAGAGAAAGGCGTCTGTCATCTGTTCTGTTCTGTTCTGTTCAGGAAAGTCCACCCTATATGAAGGGTCACCGTCAATTATAGCTGACGTACGCGTTATGTTTAAAACCAATACAATTAAAAGTTAAACGATTTGGTTTAAAAGGTAAAATAAACTATAACGTGTATTTACACTGTACATGGTTGAACTGGCATGGATTAAAAATATTCAATCTTAAAAGTCCTAGATTTATTAAAAAGATAAAAATCATTATAAAACGGTATCTTAACATTTAAAAATAACGTTTTTCTCACTGGTCTGAGAGTTTCATTTGTATAAAATATAAAATATATAAAATATATATATAAACATGACTGACAGCAACCTTTTACTCTAAAAGCAGTTCTGCTCTTTTCACATGCAGAGCATAAATCAGATCTCTGCAGATCGTGTCTACATCTTTCCGGTAGTGAGAATCAATCAGATTACTTGCACTGCAGTCAATTATCAGTTGAAGCAAGTCCTTTTCAGAATTGACTAGGAAATCTGTGTTTACTTGTAATTTCTCAAGATGCAAAGCCAATCTTACCAGGTGATTATATCTTATTGTCGATAGTGTATCGCATTTAAGGAGAAAGTGTGCATAATCCCCCGTGTCCTTTTGGCATAATTGACATATCGACGATGTGCTAGATTTTTCATACCGGCTGATGACATGTTGGGTTTTGTATGTTCCTGTCAAAACTCGTGATTTTATTACTCCTTTTTTGACGTCTCGTTTGTTGTCTCTGACACTGCTCCAACACAAATTTGGTTCTGTTTCCATATAACTCAACGTTGACTTTGTTTTTGCATCTTCTGACCACTTGTTTTTCCAGAAGTTGTCAATTTTTGTATGAGTTATAGGTTTCCAATTTTTCTTAGGACTTAATAAAAACTTATGAGCAGATGACAATTCATATGAAAGTAGAATTTCATTCACTGTTATAAACCAACTATTTGAGTCACAGTCTTTGATTGCTAATTGTCGCATGGCCAGTTGGTACTCGACTGAATCCGGGTCTTTTAATATCCTTAGAAACAATCCAATAATAGCCTTATGTATAATTTGCTCGATACACTCTGCTGCTAGCAAGATGTAGATTGCTGGATCAGCTGTTTGTTGTGGCAAGCCTAAAAACTGTTTAAGGGTCTTTTTCTGAAATTGCTCGAGTTTGTACACATCTGTTGTTATCTTGAGTGTTTCAATTCCATATAGCATTCTTGGCACAACGAACGTTCGCCATAATTTCCAAGCTATCAGTGGATTTATTCCATTGATTCCGTGTAGACCTGCTCCCATGAGTGAATACATAGTGCCTCTTGCTATAGAGATTCTTTTTTCTATATCCGGTCTGTTGTTCTTCTTTCGTTCTATACCCAAGTGCTTTAAGGATGTTTTTTCATTTATGGTTTCGCTGAAGAGCGTTAGTGGTTTATTTTTAGCTTTGTTGTCATTTATGCGAATGATTTCTGTTTTCTTACTGTTAATTTTCACTCTGTCATCTGATGTACATTGCTCTATAATATACAATTGTGTTTGTGCTTCCTATTCAGATTTAGCGCATAGCATTATATCATCTGCACAAGTTGGACACCCCACATAACTAGCTCCTATTTTAAATCCCATATCACTTCTTTCTAAGGTGTTTAATATGTCATTGTTGTATGCTTTGTAGAACCCGGCAGACAATATTCCGCCCTGTTTAACCCCTTGGTGATTAACATATGGTTTTGAAATTTCTCCTCCAGATTTCACTTGAGTAGTTGTTTTCCTATATAATTCCTTTATTAGTAGCCAGGTTGATCCAGTGATATCCCGATGGTATATTTTCCAAAATAGATGAGTATGATCTACAACGTCGAACGCTTTTTCTGCATCCAAGGCAATAAGAATTAGGGTTTCATTGTTGTCTTTGGCCTCATTTATAGATTCTGTTATGAGGAGAGCAATGTTGATAGAGGACGCGCCCTTGGTGAATCCTTTTTGTAATTTATTCTGTTGTTTTTCTAAAGTACCTTCTATTCTTGCTCTGATGCACATTTCTAGTAGCTTACATATAATTGAGATAACAGTTATGCCTCTGTAGTTTGATGGATTTGATAGGTCTTTATCTTTTTTGGGTACTGCCGTTAGTAATCCTTTCTTTATAGAATCTGGTACATACTTGGTGTAAAATATGTTATTGATTGTTGACGCAATGTAGTCAGAAATGGTTCAAATGACAATTTTGTTATTAATGGCTAATAAGTAACATTAAACGAAAAGTAACGATATAAACAACGTTTTCCTTTGTTTTCAATACGGGATTTTTTTTAGATCGAGTACACGAGTAGACTATTAAATCTCTCTGAACAAGTTACAAAATGATGATTAAGTCCCGATTTTCATTTAAATAATACTTAAAACTATGTAAAACGTAGATTATGGCTTCTTTTCGTCATGTCGATCTGCAAATCGCCGCGTTTGGGAAAAGAATAACAATGATAATATTTGCTCAAATATATCGTTTTAGACCATTTTTTTTTTTTGTAATAAAGTACAGAAAATTATTATCAAAACTAGATTTTCATATAAATAACAATTAAAACTATGTAAATGGTATGTTATGGCTTCTTTTTCTCATGACGGTGTTATGCAAATCGCCGCGATTGGGAAAAAAAGAAATGTCCGTGATACTATTTGCTAGACTGTATCGTTTTTCTTATTTTTTTTTTATATTATTTTTGCATTCAAAATGATTATTAAATGCATAATATTGTTATAAATAACACATAAAACAACACAAATAGTAGTTTTGGATTGTTTTCTTTATTATTATTCTTCATTATTTTTCAATATTAGACCCACCGTTTGGGAAAGGAATAAAAAAACACATCTTTCATACATTCACGATGTCTGTATCTGGTATATCGCTTTTACATGTTCCCAACAATGCTTAATACCCTGGGATTGGTGTTTCTCTTTTGTATGTTCCATTTTATTACCGAAATCTTTGTTTATAATATCAGTGGTATCGTGCTTCCGTTCACATTTGTTTGCATGACATCCGGGCATTTAAACAATGACATCATTCTAAATATAAATAGCTGAGCTAATAATAGCTCGACTGAACTTTGCTATTGCATTTTTCTGCGTAATAGTCCAGTCAATCTATGGGAAAAAATAGCCAAACCTCAAACTAATTGCAAAAGAATTTATTTCAACTGTAATTAGTTCTTGACATAAACATATTCAACATATAAAAAGTCTAGAAAAATCTAAATAGGGGAAAAGTAAGAATTTGATGAAAACAAAATATGCAAAAATATGAAAACAAGGGAGATAATTCGTGTATAAATTGTATATGCTTCAATCGAATTTTTAACTAGAAAAATTCAGATTCAATCGATGGAACAGTAATGGTAAGCTTAAGAATAATAATTAACATCTATTATTTACAGTTTTACTTTATAAAATGTTTAGGGTCATATAAATTCGGAAATTTGCAATAGCCGCCGTTGTTTGTTGATATCCTGATTTCATATGCTACAAGTACAAATCAATTCACTCAGCATTTTCCGTTCTCACCAAATGTCAGTGTTAAATGTGTATGACAAATATAGTACAATGAAATTTAAAAAAGTCAGAAAATCAATATTGTATGTGGAAAATATATAATAATTAAACAAGAAACCTTCAACACTTTTCGGTGAAAAAAATGTATGGAAAACCATTTGGGATAAAAAAAAAAAAAAAAAAAACACATAGAAATAAAGGCTTTTTGACAAAACAGGAAATTAACGATTTTTAGAATATATTTTAAAGAAGAGCAAACTTGAATACAATTGTGTAATGAAATAATCGACGAATAAGCAAACATCTATGTACATACAAGAGTAAAAAATGTGAAAAATAACGCACGAAATAGATATCAACACACAACACCCATTGAAATAATGATTTTACAACACACAACAGTATATAGTCTATTAAGGATATGCTACATCTAAGGCGAACAGGGACAGCAGTTGGGGATAAAGTGTTATTTAATGAATATACACCATTCAAGTCAAAGATGGAACTATTCCTAGCAGATTCGGAAAATAAACAAAGCGTTATTAACATGCCAAGTTAAATATTATTCAAATAGGGATGTTCAACAATACATACCTCTGGTGATGCAGATGTCTTAATTGTCAAATAAGCATTAACTATAGAACACCGAAGGGACAATCAATAATGGACAATCCAGAGACACTGACATCATAGGGCATACAAAACGAAGAAAAACAAAACAAAACACAATGCAGTATGTGTTCGACACCACTAGATGGAAGAAAACACAAATAATGTAAATAAGACACAGCCTCCTTACAAACACCTGGATGTGAAGAGGAAACCGAACATCGTTTTATGCAGAAATCGTAACGGATATCACAAAATGAAACTCAGAATGTAAAGACACAAAATAGGACAACACAAGAAAACTGAAAGAATGAGCAACACGGACCCCACCAAAAAACCTGGAGTGAACTCAGGTGCTCACGAATGGTAAGCAGTACATGCTTCTTATAAGACACCTGCCATGTTACTCATATATATAGTTAAGTCCGGTAAAAGTAGTGGCAGTGATAGAGGAAGAAAACATCTACGTAAAAATAAAAGATCCATTGTCATTTGAGATATGGATATTTCGTAGTGGTCAACCAGATTGTGATCACAGGAATTTTTGTAGCGATGACTTCAACCTAGGAGCAGCATAGCCTTGTTTAAGTAGCTTCTGAGTCAGCAGCTGAGCTCTGTCCAGAAACGCATTGTACTTGGCACAAGCTCCAGAATAACGTATAAGTTGAGAAATGTAAACCCCATATGCTGGTAATGCTGGAATATTGCTACTGATGAAGGGGAAGTTGACTATTGGAAAAGTGAAGTAATCGCATATTTCAGAGTTTTTTTTTTAAATCTTCCTCCGTGATCGACCTCAAGGTGAAGGTCAGGGTAAGATGCAGACGTTTGAGTATCAGGAGTATCCTTAACTTCAAGCTCATTTGGATAGATACGATGTAAGTGATCACCGAATCGAATCAAAACTACAGTTGAAAGTGCTGTCAACAATCCATCAGTTCTTCTTGGCGAAGGTTAATCTGTTAATACTTTTGCTTTTCCATTTTGATCTGGATTCAAGCGATATATATTTCAAATCAATGAGTACCAGCTCTACAACGATGAAAACATGAGATATTCGTAAGACAAAGTCAACACTTGGACTGGACGCATACCATATACTGCCATTTCTTCATGCTATTTCTGGCTGTGACATGACCTCTCGAATGTTACCACAGCAAACGTGCTTATCTGCAACTACAAGAGTAGGTAGTAACAACATATCATACCAACCCTCTAGAATGGGGGTGGGAAAGTGTGAGCCGTAAACCTTTTGCTATAAGAACAAATTCTGAGCGACTAATTAAAGTAATAAGATATAACTGTAAACTTAACCGTGTCATTAAAATGTAGTGGTAGGAAATATGGTTTAGATTGCACAGTTGGATGTGGAGACTGTAAAGGTGTTAGTTGCTCAAATTCAAACTTAAAAAATATAACAGGCGAATACATGACTAAAGATATGTAATTAGGACTATGTGATCAGAAACATATCAGTATTGTTACATGTTCTTACGTTTTGACAATCTTATTGATTTTAAATGGTGAATGTGTATTTTGTAACTTCAGTAGACGTTATTCATTACTGCTACGTCAATACTTTTTATAGGTTACTGCTACTATTTCTAATATACTTCTATTAAAAAATTAAAGTTTTTTGGCCATTTTATATAAAAAAAAACAGGATAGAATTTTAAACTATCTTGTTAGGTCAGATTTAATTTTTTTTTAATTTGGACAGTCAATTCAGTATGTTAGGTAATATGTACAAATTAGAAAAACTGAAAATCTTCCATTTTGCACAAGTTATCCATTCCAACAGTAACAAGTTTTTATTTCAAATATGAAACATTTTATATCTATCATAACTATGTTGTCCTCCTTTTTTGTCTTCGAGATAAAACACAAGAAATCTCTGCATTTTCCGTTGGAATATTTCTTATTTGGAATATAGATCAACACCCTGTTATTCAAAATAGACTTCTTGTTATCACCTATATATAAGCAACAACATTAAGTTGCATCATAATTTCTATATTGTATATATTTTCTTTTGTGTAAACATGAAAGAATCGAAAAAATGAGAGAAAAGGGCAATTCTAATAATCCAAATTCCCATTTGGTATGCATATTTGTAAACAATCAGTATTATTGGCCCCATATAATTTTATATGTTGCTATGCTGTGCTTTGTTTTACTCAATTGTTTGATTAAAAATGACAAATTGCACAAATGACTTTTTTTTTTGAAATATTACAACACCTATTTATTAATTTCGGCAGGGTACTAGTACATTTTTGGATTAAATAGAGAAGACAGAGAAAGAAGACCTGTATTTAAATCAACTTTAAAGATAAAACCCCTCTCATTAGTTTGGTATGACTCCACTTTCATTGAATGCTCTTTTTTCCACATTTACAACTGTATATGTTAAACAAATATGTATGCTGAAATAGTGAGAGGGGTTTAGAAAATCTCATGAAAAAAAAATTTCTCTATCTAGATTTTTCTAGACTTTTGATATGGTATTAGGAAGACATTTTGACACAAGAAAATCCAGAGTTAAATTCTTTTGCAATTAGTTTGAGGTTTGGCTATCTTTTCCCATAGATTGACTGGATTATTTGGTGAGAACGGAAAATGCTCAGTGGATTGATTTGTACTTGTAGCAGATGAAATCAGGATGTCAACAAACAACGGCAACTGTTGCAAATTTCCGAATTTATATGATCCTAAACATTTTATAAGTAAAACTGTAAATAATAGATGTTAATTATTATTCTTAAGCTTAGCATTACTGTTCCATCGGTTGAATCTGAATTTTTCTAGTTAAAAATTCGATTGAAACATATGCAATTTATTCACGAGTTATCTCCCTTATTTTCATATTTTTGCATATTTTGTTTTCATAAAATTCTTACTTTTCCCCTATTTAGATTTTTCTAGACTTTTTATATGTTGAATATGTTAATGTCACGAACTAATTACAGTTGAAATAAATTCTTTTGCAATTAGTTTGAGGTAAAACCGTAGATTGACTGGACTATAACTGTAACGGTATCTATTATATGAAATGTGGCATGAATTTTCGGACTAATGTAACGTTACTTCATCAATACTAAAAATGTACGGAAAACACAAAATAAATTTGCTAAAAGAGAAAACTTGTCTTATCTTCCACCAAAATAAGGGGTATTTTGAGAGGCTAGTTATATTAAATCAGACGAGAATTAACTGTTCTTTTTCATAATTAAATGTATGTTTAATTGTGTAATATATCTTTTATCCATAAACGATCACGTGTTATAGATAAGAAATTTCATTGTCACCTGGTCAATTATGTATCAGTTGGGTACCTTCGGAAAACCAAAATTTCCAAGAAAAGTTGTCTTACGATTTTTTTACGCCCCGCTTAATTTGAAAATATAGACATTTTTCTATCGAATGAGCATAGTTTTATCCATATGTTATTTCGGTACATTAAACTCGGAATATATGCATCCTTTCAGTCATCATCTACGCTACTATTACGGGAATACGGCTAGTGAGTGGTGGACTACAGCCCCCTCGAATTTCAGCAACTTTTAGGATAAAACGAATACAACTTGTGAATGTCCCTACACATTACCACCCATACTCCCTTGCATACATGCGGTAATCAATACCATTTTGCATATGTCCATCCTCATGCTACAGTTTTACCTGATTTGCCCTTCGCGAGCACATGAGTTCCTCTCTGGTGTTTTAGTGGGATCCATTTTGCTCACTTTCTAGTTTTCTGTGTTGTGGTTCTTGTTTTGTTTTTCTCCATTCTGCTTCTTTGTGCCCAACGTTGCCCGTGTCTCTGGATTGTCGGTTTTCTCTAACGCTTATGTATTATTTGTTGCCTTCATCTAGTTATAAATATAGCTAAACTACAGCATACAATAAGCGCAAATAGAATGTGTTTTATTTAGGAGTATATAGTAGAATATCATCATGTAGAGCATAAGATTTATTATTTAATGAGATGCAGAGGATCATACAATGTCAATCGTTCAACAGTATAAATTTAATCTATCTGATAAATAATGTATTATCCCGATCAGAATAACTGCATGCAACTTCGAGAAACAGTATCAACTGAGAGACACAAACGTTAGAGAAAACCGAATGGGCAATCAAGAATGAATATATCAGAGACGTTGGCAACATTGGATACACAAGAACAGGACGAAGGCAAGCAAAGCAAAAAAAAACAGAAAACAGAAAACTAAACAGATGAGCAACATGAACCCCGTTAAAACACCGGGATGAACTCTTGTGCTCGCGAAGGGTAAGCAATTCCTGCTTCTTATAAGACACCTGTCATGTTGCTCATATTGTTAATATTTGTCGGACATCACCACATTGAAGTAAACAAAAACAATGTAAAGGAGACTTTGAAGTCCTCCTACAAACAACTAGGGGATAAAGACGAATTGAACATCGTTTCTATGCGGAAATCATAGTGGACATCACGATACGGAAATATGAACATGAAGACATATAGCGAAACAAAATGAACAACTCGAACCCAACTATTTAAAACTGGGGACGAATTAGAGAAACAGATAAAATTGGCACAAGAGACAGAACGAAGACAAACAAAACAAAAACACAACACAGATAACTATAAAGATGAGCAACACGGACACCGCCATAAAAACCACGGGAAAACCCAGGCGCTCTCGAAGGGTTTAAGCAATTCAAATATTTAACATAACATAGTAATAAAATATATACATATATAATGAAATATAAATGTACTTATTCAGTCAGTTGGTAGCTAGACTTGCTAGCCATACCAGCATATTATATATATTTACGCAAGGTCTCAAAGAGTGAACTATAGTTCCTAAGTCATACCGTTTACAAATACGATTTATTTCAAGTATTTTACAAGTTTAGATGAGTTGGATATGATTTGAACGTTTTAGCTTTTTTAATTTCTTCGCCATAATACATGGATGGGAATTATCCTTTTTTGCCTTTTTGTTAGATCTCTGCAAACAAATGTCAAAAATACATATGACTGAGAAATTATGATCTTCCATATTTTCAGTTATCAAAAATATAAATATTATAAAGTAATGGAGGAACGTGCAATCGATTCATCCGGATATGTTCTTCTTAAAGTTTAAACGATAAATTCCAATCATATCTGCATCTGATAGTTATTTTGCGGTCATAGCATATATAACAGTATAATTACATAAAATAATAACAACATATATTAGTTTGCAACTAAAGCAAAACTTAGAGCTACAAGCAAAACAAATTAAGCAGCTAAAAAAATAAAAATAATAGCAGTAAGTGAATTATGCTCTTGGTAAACACAAACATACAAAAGCATAGAAAACAACAAAACCTACCATGTATGAGGTACAAAGGTCCCATTTACAAATCACATGGTATGAAATCTACATCATGGTAAACTACATGTACACAGCACAGAATAACTTGTGGTACAATATCTGTAATAAAAGATACTATCATAACTACTGTGTTTATGGTATGGACCATATAAATAGTAACATACTATTTATAGTTTAAAACATATTTTTTCTATTTACACTAAATTAACTTCACCATTGTCTTTACTCTGTTTTATTAACAACATATATTATTCTCCTAGTTTTATTACTTAAAGACGTCAAAATTTACTAAAAAGATTATTTAGACTAATTTACCAATTCAGATGTTTTTTTATTAATAAATTTAACTATCTTTTAGTTTTATGTGTTTTAATCATTTATATAGAACTTTCACCCAGAAATCATTCACTCAGATTTTTCATAAAAATCATATATACAAATCATTCATACTGGTGAAATTAAATATTGGGAATCATAGATATTAGTTAAGAGACTCACCTTTGAATTTAGAATCAAGATGTCCACCAAATTATCAAGAATACAAAATTACAAAACACCCATTCCAATCAAGTATTTTTTTTAGATCTGTCTAGACAATAGATATTCCCACCAAAATTGACACATGACCAAATAATCCAATAGAAAACAAAGAAGAGAGTTTACCTAAAAGAGTATGTAAAATCCAAAAATACAAATAAACAAATCAAATCAAGATTTACTGAACCATAAAAAAAAACTCTTATAGTAAACTGAATATAACTAATGAAGCATGGAATCAAATAATAATCAATATTAATATTATCTACCAGCATTCTGCAAGTAATCAATTTAAATATTATCTACAAGTACTCTGCAAAGTAATAAATATGAATAACAGTAAAATTCTGAAAATTAAGATTATCTGTGAAATATCACACTACCACAATAGTTAATCATATAATTAGCTTAATCACAAGTTCAACAATGGACCCCTTAATATTTAAATACCGGTATATATGTTGTGTACAAGTTGTAAGTTTGTACAAATTATAATTTGTATGAAAATTCTGTACAAATTATAATTTGTATATTAGGTTTGCACAAATTATAATTTGTATGAAATTAGAGAATACAAATTGTAATTTGTACAAAATTAGCCTAAAAATCACTTACAACTTGTACAATATTTTACCTGTTTGCAACTGTTCAAAACGAAGGAATTTTTAATATGAATACAAACTGATTTTAATCAAGAAGAAAACACATTAACAATATTTTACAAAATCATGCCAAAAGTACTTTTAGTTCAATCAACTTCCAGATTTCAAATTTACTTGTTTGAGCATGTCATAGAACCATGACAACGTGAATTACACAGGATATTTTGTTTTTTGCACTTGCATTTTGAAGTTTTGCAACACCTTTGCACTTGCAACTCAGATAACCCTGACCTCCAGTTTTTTTAAATTTTGCGAACTGCCTCACGCGAGGATATTTGTAGAGATGGAATCATTGAGATGCTAAGACTCGTATCATTTACAGCTTCTATTTGGTTCCTGCAAAGATACCCTGACAATGTCCCAACAGAAGTGTCAACACGATAGCCATACTCAGACACTTCTTAAATTACACCCAATATATTTCTAGGATCTGTTGGTCCACGATCATACTGTGGAATCGGAATTATTACATTGTTTCCAACAGAAAGTTCACTTAACTTTCGTTTTGTGGTTCTCGTCAGTTTCTCGGCCTGAATTTGCTGTCATGATAGGGCTCGTTTTCGTGCAAGTTGAATAGGCGTTTCTGTGATGTCTGTTGCAATTTAAGACGTAGCTGTATCCTTGACCGGTTCAACCAACTGAACATCATTATCAGAATTGTTAGGATTTAGTATTTGAACAACTGGTGTTTCCTCACTATTGGGGGCGATTTTAGTGGTAACTAAAGATGATTTAGACTGAAGTGCCTCGGCAGAGGGAATATTGGAATCTGTATCTGCCTCAGATATATCGGTGGAGATAGCAGATTCATCGTCATCAGTTGTGCCATCTGTTGTATCACTTTCACCTGCATCTGCTAATATTTGTTCAAGGTCTTCTTCAGTCTCTAGCTGAGGAAGTAATTCCTTGGGTATAGAAGAAGAAGACAAGCCAATTTTTGGGTCAGCACCATACAAAGCTTTATATGGAGGTTGATCTATGACTCTGTGATGGGATCGGTTTTTCTGAAATTGCACAAATCTTAATCCTTCAGACCATTGGGTTGTGTCATTATCGTTCATCCATGATGTTATCATTTCTTTAATGTCAGCATTGGCCCTTTCAACAGAACCCTGACTTTGTGGGTGCCTTGGCCTGCCGTGAACAATTAGTTTGTATTTATCTTAATGATTTCTTTACTTTAAATAGTTGCAAATATAAGAAAATTTGTACAAGTTATAAGTGATTTTTATGCTGATTTTGTACAAATTATAATTTGTATTCTCTAATTTCATACAAATTATAATGTACAAACCTAAAATACAATTTATAATTTGTACAGAATGTTCATACAAATTAGAATTTGTACAAACTTACAACTTGTACACAACATATATAATATTTTATATCATAAATTCTAACATGACGTCTTTCATTTGCTATATAAATAATATCGTGATAAAGCTTACAGTATTTTATATCATAAACTAGTTTAGGTTCAAACATTAATAAGTTTGTGCATACTTTGAAATAAAACAAGATCTTTATAGCGGTAATAAAATTGTGTGATAGTATTCAATAATTTGTGAAAGCGGTGTAATAGTTTTTCTGTTTTCATGAGATTAAGGTCATTGAAGTCAGATATAGTATTACAAATACCTGCAAAACGAGCTAACTAAGAAATGTAAACTCAAAATGATGGGGCCAAAGACACATCACAAACTGTATTTAAAGGTTGGAACTGCATGTTATACTATATATAGTTATATGACCTTGCGATAAACGGAATTAAACTAAAGATATGAAATAGTCTGGAGAAGAAGGGGTTAATATCTCCTAATTTAAGGGATGAAATAGTCTAGAGAAGAGGGAGTTAATATCTCCAAATTTAAGGGATGAAATAGCATAGAGAAGAGGGAGTTAATATCTCAAAATTTAAGGGATGAAATAGTCTAAAGAACAGGGAGTTAATATCTCCAAATTTAAGGGATGAAATAGTCTAAGAGAAGAAGGAGTTAATATCTCAAAATTTAAGGGATGAAATAGTCTAAAGAACAGGGAGTTAATATCTCCAAATTTAAGGGATGAAATAGTCTAGAGAAGAAGGAGTTAATATCTCCAAATTTAAGGGATGAAATAGTCTAGAGAACAGGGAGTTAATATCTCCAAATTTAAGGGATGAAATAGTCTAGAGAACAGGCAGTTAATATCTCCAAATTTAAGGGATGAAATAGTCTAGGGAACAGGGAGTTAATATCTCCAAATTTAAGGGATGAAATAGTCTAGAGAAGAAGGAGTTAATATCTCCAAATTTAAGGGATGAAATAGTCTAGAGAAGAAGGAGTTAATATCTCCAAATTTAAGGGATGAAATAGTCTAGAGAAAAGGGAGTTAATATCTCCAAATTTAAGGGATGAAATAGTCTAGAGAAGAGCGAGTTGATATCTCCAAATTTAAGAAAGACCTCTGTAAATGTTTGCTGTGCTTGCTAATATTGTCGACGATCATTGGTTACATTTTTATGGTTAAGAAATGACATTTGTTTGGTCAACCCTGCTTTCCGAATATGTACAAATGGACAAATGAAATACATGTACATGTATATACCAACATGAACGCATCTGTATTGAAATAACCTTTGTCCATTCGTGTACGCCATGTACAATGCCAGAAAAAAGGGTAATTAGCATATAGGGTATTGACTATCTAATGCTTCAATGCTTGCTTTGAGACATGTGTGCAAATGCTTAATAGGCATGCCACCACTATGCCGTTTGGATTGCAAGAACGTGTTAAGTCCTGGTTCTAGTCTATTACCGATCATGGAAATTAAGAGTACCAGATCTTGACTTGCCGGCAGTTTGTCAATACCACGCTACCTTTTGAATGTTCCTGAAAATATCGTTTGTCCAACAAAAGCCAAACCGGATTCGTTTACTATTGAAATATTCAATCAAAGGGAATTGTTTCCCGAAACAAGATATTGCTGAAATATTTTCGAAAATTTAACGATAACCGTCTTGACTTGGTTAACCGTTGTCTTTCACGGATGAACAGGGGTATACTCCGTTTGTTAGTGGAGCAGAAATTGTTTACGCTTATAGACCACCAGAATAAAGCCCCGAAGAAAACTTTTTGTGATATTTTTAGCACTTTTTTCAAAAATTTATTCATATATTTTTTATGTATATTTCGTGATTTTATTTAAAGAGAATGAAAGCCATAGAATAAAAACACATAGGTCTTTATGGTTCACAACTTTGTTTATTTTTAATGATTTTATTATTATTTCAATCCTGAACTTTTGTGCCAAAAGCCGCGAGATTTCACAAACTACAGTTTAGCGCCACCGTTTGTCATGTGCCGGTCCCAAGTCAGGAATCCGTAATATATTGGTTGTCCTGTCGATCAATGATTTTTGTTTAAATGTATTCGTTAGTATTACATTTAGATACAAATTTAAGTAAAGGGACATAGTTTTTATTGCTGTTCTACATTATTCATTTTACTTTGCTTACGATCCTTTACCGAAAGGAAGAGCCGGATAGTGACACCTTGCTAGCGAAGATGGTTTTGCTTTGAAATTGTTTTGGTTATTTCTGTGACTGTGTTTGGGTTTTCATTTTGTACTTTATTAATGAAAGTAGTACTTGAGTTTACTTGGTTATGTGAATATTGGTTGCATTAGATTTTAGTAAAGTGTGATGAATGAGATATTGTCTTCTGTGTCTCTGTATCTTATACTTTCGTATTTGATATGTGAAAGTGTAATGGCTCAGTATTGACACTTACTGGGAGGTATTCATCCAGACTTGTACTCGCAGTTAGGGATATTACTTCATAAAGATTAGAATGATAATTTGGCTTTCGGAAGTTTCGATATATTTATATACTTTATATTCGAGTATTGTATTGCTCACTCCAGAGACGTTGAATTGTGCGGTGGCGTGTTACCAAGTAGGAGGATTTTGGTTCACGTCTGCTCCATTTTATCGAAAATCCTTGACTTGCAATTGGGAGGATAAATAGGGGGAGTAAGACTATGCCACTACTTTAAAAGGGAACGAAGGGGGAAAAAGAAAAAGACTGGTCACACTTGTTAATAATGTCAATCTACACTTGTGCATTATTAAAATCACAAGCGGCTCTGTATTGCTATATGGGCTGGTTGGTACTGCTCACACTAACACTTGAAGGGTTAACTTGTAATTTTTAGTTGGGTTCGTGTTGCTCGATCTATAGTTTTCCGTGTAGTGCTGTGTAGATCATTGTTTGTCCTTTGGTCATTTCGCCATTAGGTTGTCTGTGCTTATACGATTTACATATTCTGATTACCCCTTTAAATTGGTATCTTTAATCTCTTTTTATAGCTACTTATACAGTACCGTCGTCATTTCAATGTCGAAATGATGTGGATGCTCAGACATGAAAGCATACAAACAAGCTTCACCACAATATACATGCAGCATATAGTAATGAAAGCGGGAGGTTTGGTGCTTTAAAATCTGATTCAACTCACCATTTCTTTAGAAATGCCTGTACCAAGTCAGGGCCATTGCGGTTTTCACAGTTTTCCGGTTGTTAACTGATTTTGTCTGTTTATATACTTATGAGTTTTGACTTTCCCTTTGGAAGATTGCTCGGTGTTCGGTAATTTTGTTGTTACCCTTATTGTCCGGTCATAAATTTGCTGTGTATTGTTTTGATAATCAAACTTTAAAAAAAAATTCTTTTGGCTATTGTATTGTCTGTACATTCGATTTACGGTTTCTGATTACTCCTGTGCGGTATATTCAAAGTTTTCTTATTATAATAAAATTAGCGATAATGTTTATCATTCTGTATGCAACTAATCTGTTATATAAATCTGTTCAATGTAAGCCGCCTTATCAATTAGGCGTATACCATTGTAACGCAAAAAACGTTTTACGTTATCAATCAACTTGTTAATATGCAATAAATGCTGTATGTTATGACGTCATTGGTATCTTAATGACGTAATATACACTTCTTTGAAGTTAAGGTAAATAATAAAATCATGCATTTATTCTGAAATTTGAGAACTTTAATTGTCGAAGATAAGAAATAAAATAAAAAACAAAAAGTACCACACTGTCAGAACATTTCCAAAATCCAATCGACAAAAAAACGTAGAAAGAAGTGAAATCGAGACCAAAATACATTTAATAAATTCCAAAGCAGAAAAACTTGCAAGATTAAATGTGCAATAAGAACAAACATCACTAGCCGAGTTGGCCCTTTTGTCTGAATGACAATCTCCCATGGTATGACCAGAATATATCGAAAAACCAGATAACTAGAAGAAATTAATTTCAATCTAATATTCAGTACCTTCAAACGGTCGAAATTATATTTATTATTGTTACACTTTTTCACAGTTTTGTGATTTTGGTGTCTCTTAAAAAAATATAAAAAACGGCCAAATCCCATTTTGAAAAACTGAATTGGTGAAAGTACATATTCGTTTTCAATTTTATATGAAGGATGCAGATGCTGTTCTATATACATTTTTTGCATATGTGTTTAGTTTTCTGTGTTGTGTTTTTTGCTTTGTTTAACTTCGTTGTCCTTTGTCTTTTGTGCCCAATGTTGCCGAACATTCTTAATTGCCCCGTCGGTTTTCGCAAACGTTTATTGTAAGAAATTGTGCTTTAAAACCATATAGAAGTATCCTAAGGCACACTTGTATCATGGAAGTATTTGCTTTGTACTATCTACTGGTGATGGTTCCCACAAAGCACAGAGTTTTCCAGCACTGGTGGTGGATTAGGGGTGTTCTTTATATGGGAGATTGTCAGGTTATGTTCGGTTTTTCAGTCATTTCGCGAACTTTCCCCGTTTATACCTTATCTCCAAATATGACTTATCGCCTAATTTTTAACATTAGAGTAGCATGACGTGTCTCACTATTGGAGCAGGAATTGCTTACCGTTCCGGAGTACCTGGGTTTCCCCAGTGTTGGTAGTGTTCGTCATGCTCGTGTTGTCCTACTATCTCTTCATGTTTTTAGTTCTGTTTTGTGATGTCTGATACGATTTCCGCGTAAAACGACGTTTGATTTGAGTTCACTCTCGGTTTTGAGTGGGGTTTCTATGTAGTGTTTTGTGGACCATAGTTTGTGTTTTGTTTTCCTTTTCCCATTATATTGGCTGTCTTTCGTCCATTTTCGGTTTTTGTTTACTCTTTTGGTATGTTCAAACTTCTTATTCCAACGACTTCAAATAATAAAGTTAATAACAAAATTACCGAACACAGAGCAATCTTCCAAAGGGAAATTCAAAACTCATAAATCAATAAACAGACAAAATCAGTCAACAACCGGGAAGCTGGAAAACCGCAATGGCCCTGACTTGATACAGGCATTTCTAAAGAAATGGTGGCTTGAAAGTAATGACTGATAATTCAAATGAGTCATTCCAACTACTTATGGCTATCTTTCTACTATGTGGATACAGATATGAATGATTGTACGAAAAACTGGTCAAATGGCATACAACTAACGCACCAACACAATAACTGTTTTAATCGATTGAATGACTGAATGAAAATTTTGAAGCTACCAAAAGAGTAATCAGAAGCCGTAAATCAAGGACCAGACATTGAATTGGCCTACACGACAAACGATGATCTACAACACACTATACAGAAAACTAAAGATTGAGCAATACGATTCTCACTTAAAACAACACAGAGCAACACGATTCTCATTTAAAACAACACAGAACAACACGATCCTCACTAAAAACAACACAGAGCAACACGATCCTCACTAAAAACAACACAGAGCTACACGATCCTCACTAAAAACAACACAGAGCAACACGATCCTCACTAAAAACAACACAGAGCAATACGATCCTCACTAAAAACAACACAGAGCTACACGATCCTCATTAAAAACAACACAGAGCTACACGATCCTGACGAAAAACAACACAGAGCAACACGATCCTCAC
>MJUT01024318.1:476860-499794 GCA_002080005.1 Gigantidas platifrons
AACACGATCCTCACTAAAAACAACACAGAGCAACACGATCCTCACTAAAAACAACACAGAGCTACACGATCCTCACTAAAAACAACACAGAGCAATACGATCCTCACTAAAAACAACACAGAGCTACACGATCCTCACTAAAAACAACACATGTTTAAGATATGAAAGTGAGAATATATGATTTGAAAGAAAAAAGAACAATACAACATAAAACAAAAAACACAAGCCAGGACAAAATATCCTCCGGACCCAAAATATCCTCCTGACCCAAAATATCCTCCGGACCCAAAATATTCTCCTGACCCAAAATATCCTCCTGACCCAAAAGTCGGCTGTGAAACCATGTCTTCGTGCATACTATTAATACAGAGCACGCGTCGTGTGAGCATAATAAAATGTGAATAATGAATTGAACACCATCTACATGAATATCGTAACGGGTGTCGCAATACCTGCCGAGAACATGTTTACAAACAAATATTCATTTACATGTCTTTCTTACAAGCGGACGAGTGTATACCTTGTAGTGGACTATAACTGGGTTCAATTTCATAAAGGATATATGACAATCAAAAGTGTGCTCCGTGTGGATGTTGATGGAACACCTTCATCATAGGATAAAAAAAAAGTCTAAATATAATGTTTTATATTAACTGGGGCTGTATCTACTTGTAGTCTCAACAGGTGTTTCATTCTTGCAATGATTAAATCAGTTATTCATGAAAAGCCATGTCTTGTCTCCAATATTTAGTTCATCGCAATTTAATATACGTTAAATTATATTATGCTAGCACAATTTTTTAAGCACATCGGTGGTGTTGTGGTTAGCATGCTTGCCTTGAGTACACGAGATCGTAGTTTTGAGCCCCGATCGGGTCAAACCAAAAACTACCAAATTGTTATGTGTTGCTTCTCCGCTAAGCACGCAGAATTAAGGAGAAAGAGCAAAGACTGGTTGGCTCGAAATAAGGATAACATGTCCGAGTGGGAGTTATGTCTATCCATGGACTGTTGTACTTGTTCTCCCCATGATATAGCTGAAAAATTGCTGAGGTGACATTAAGCAGCTATCACTCACTCACTCACTATTTTTTTATATCTTACTAGTATTGCATTTATCTTCCTAGATGGCGAAGGCGATTACGAGTGTTCAGGCAACAAAGAACCCCAAACTATTGCAGAGGAAGAGCAGTCGACCAGTACTAGCAAGCAACTGGTGACATCAGAAGATCCTGATCAAAACCTCCTGTATCCACCTGACGTCGGTCAGGATGATAGTCCAGGATTTTCATATTCAGCCTCACAATCAGAAGATGATGACTTGGGTATCAATGGTAATTACAACAATATATCCTCAATAGAAACATCTCTGAAATGGCGTACACGGTGTCTTTCGTTCTGCCCTCATTACTCCCGGTTCCAGGAGCTGCACACCATTAGTAAGCACATGGGTTCATCCCCGTTATTAATGGCGGCCATGTTGCTAATCTTTTTCTGCGTTGTGTGTGTTTTGTTTTCATTTTTTTTTTCGTTCTGAATTTGTTCCCAATATTGCACGTGTCTCTGGATTGTCCATTCTCGATTGCTCCTTCCGTTTTCTTTACCGCTGTCTCCGTGTGGTCGTTTCTTTTTATTATTATTTTTTATACTCCTGTTTTTCAGTCCTTGATTCTAGGTTTCCACCAACATGACTCGATTCCCTCCCTCGTCTTCCGCTTTCCTGTCCCTTCACCGACGGGTTTATATCTCCCCCCACCCACCCAATACAATAACACAAATCAAATATACATGACCGTTCAGTTTCCTGTCTTGGTATAGGCACTCCAATAAAAAGTGGCGGGGTTAAACTAGTTTATGGTCCCAAACTTCTCCTCTTAATGCAATGATTCTGACATGGTTTCCACATGTTAGTAGTATACCAGCCCTCACTGGTTGAACAGCAACACTAATTCATAATCTTGATCTTTATACATCATATATTTAATCTTAATGACACTCTAAGGTGGTTGAAACAAATTCCAATTGTGTTTAGGGGCCGTCGTGGTCGTGTTCGAATGGTAGTTGGATTTACAACTACCTATGCAATCAGTGCTTATCACCACTGTCACTGATGTTGTGAGTTCGAAACTCGATCAGGGCGAGGTGTACAACATTATGTGATAAAGTTTGTCAGTGACGTGCGACAGGTCGGTGGTTTTCTCTTGGTCCCCCAGTTTCCTCCACCAATAAAACTGACGTTAAACATCATCAAACAAACAAACAAACAAACCAATTGTGTTTTAAAACAGTAAGCAATTGTCCCTTCAGTTTTCTCTGACGTTTATTTACTTAGCCGCCCAGTAGCCACGGTGCTTCGGCACTGACATATTTTATTAGATACATGTATATACAGTGCGTTAAATTGAATTTGACAGTTCCTGAATAATGTAAGTATTATTGAACCTAGAACTCCTCCCTCAGGCATAGGTGACCTTAGCCGATTTTGGCGATCCTGTTTAGGCCCTTTGGTTTACTTGCTCGCAAGTTCGCAACATCGTTTAGCTTTCCAACCCTTTGTGCGCACTGAATTTGATATCTACGTTTTATTAGCTTGATTTTCTTCCGCACTAATCGGGCTACATCTCAAAGTAGTCGAATATTTTCGATGACGCTTTAACAATGCATCTCGCTTTGTAACAAATCCGTCTTCAATATTCGCTTAAATACGGCTTTGTATAATGAGAGTGTGTCTTTCTCAATATTTGTCATTATCCACTATGGGGTTTGTTTGTTGCGAAATTTCTGTTTGGACCCATAAAACTAGTCTAATACCGCCATTTAATTTATTGTCTGTACCAAGCCATGACAGTGAGCGGTCATGTATTTGCGTGTTAGGGGTCAGAGGTCATGTATTTGCGTGTTAGGGGAGTTGATTTTGCATCTTTCTACGGTTCTGATGTTTGATTTTGGAATTGTTCTGGAAGTGTTGTTATTTTTTATTTTCTGTCGGAAATCTGGAAATAATATTTTCAACATATAAATATTTTTATTAAATTTTTTTTTTTTTATAAATACATGGATTGTCTTTCTTGGAGTATTTATTTATTATTATCATTTACAGTTCCTAGATAATGTAATGAATGTTAAAACTAAAGCTCTCCCTCCTCAGTTATAGATGTCATTAGTCAATTCTGGCTATTCTATTAAGTCCCTTTGGTTTTATTGACCAGAAAGACTTTTAAATTATTTGACTTTCTAATCTGTAAACTTTGGGTGTACCTGATGAAGATTTATGCAGAACCGGGGCGTGTGCATCAATTTAAGTATCTTGTATTGTTATTAAAGGAGAACGAAACCAACTGATGATTTGGGGTTTTACAGAATTTAGACCTAATAAAAAAATGAAAATATGACTTTTTTAATGAAAATTTTACAAGGGCTGGTGTTAAAGCACGCGTTTATATCTTATTGGTTTTAAATTTCCCGCTAAACATGGAGGCTGCCATTTCTAACTTATCAGTGACGCAAATCCTTCTATTCCGATTTACCTGTTCAGCTTAACTTCATCAAAACAATAATATCGTTTGTGGAATTCCGTCATAATGGAGATAAATTCTAAGCGGAGGGCATGTTGTACCCAATGTATCCTGTTCAGTTAAAGCATGTGCTTAATTCAACTGTCGTGTGTGTTGCAATTACGTCTTCTTTGTAGCTGTGAAACCGTGGCTCATGTGGTCTTGTTTTCTTCTTTTCTTTACCATATGGTTAAAAAAAAACATATTAATATAAAATCAAAAGAGCTACCTTTACACACCTAGTTTTCACTGGAGCTGCAATATATAGTTCGGTTGATATTTCGTTTCCATGTATAATCTGATGTGCTACGGTTCCTGTGTCAAGATGTTTTAATATTTTACTCTTGGCTCAATAGCCAAAAATGTTTGTTTCTACTAAATATATAATAATGCATGATCTCTGTGACTTCAGAACAGAAATGACATTTTCATCAATAGTATAACTGACTTAAAAAAAATAAAGATTTGATGTACCTCTGCTTGATGACGAATACAAAATAGAACTGTGACAAAACTAGTTAACACGTATTTAAAATGCGTATGCAAATTCTAACAATAAATTAAGACTATATATAGGTGATAATTTACGCACTTGACCGTATAATTTCTTTCCCCACTTCCACGAATTCCCCTGTTTATCTACATTGTTTTAATTGTTTAAAATACACAGTTGGCATGCAAATAATTAATTTACAATTTCCGAAACAGTAGACCATTCTTATTTATCTAGTGGTTGGTTAAATATAGCATTTTAAGCATACAAATAGTTTATATTTTTATTGTTTATAATTACTACGATAACTAACAGAATCATAAACGGGTTGGGATATGAAACAATACAGGGAAATAGTCTGGTCCTTTACACGCTTTATGGTTATCATTGGGTTATATGAAATCGATTTGATGATGCAGACTTTTGGAATCGTCTGTATAAAATGGTATAGTCCAAAATAGGGTATATAAACGCTTGTCACAGCGTGTCTGGTCAATTTGCGTTGCTCTGTCAAGCAACATGTGTGGCCACCTAATAAAGATAAAAAAAAAAAAAAACATGTGTGGCCACTAGCCTATACAGTATTAGTATTCGCTCTTGGTTACTTGATTAGCAGCTTTACGCACAGGTTAAATTGACTATAGTTGCGCGAGTCAAAACGCACAGGTGCAAGGATAAACTGCACAGATAGAATTAACTATAGTGGGGTGCGTAAACGCACAGGACTGACGCACAAGTGCTATAAAAACGCACCGTGTGAATTAACAATAGTGGCGTGCGTAAAACGCACAGGACCGACGCACAGGTTAATATAGTAATAGGATACGTGATATTTTCTTGCTATGTTTACTGTTGACAACTACAATAAAGAATAGGACATATTAGGTTTTATACATCAAGCTAGCTAGTTATTCGCTATCAAATCCCAGGAAACTGGTACGAATCAATTAGCCACTCAAAGATATTGTAAGCCTCTCCGCTCGGCACGTTACACAATTTGGTGGCACAGCGGTGCCATTTGATAGGTCGACTAAACTAGTTTTTGGCTTACAGTTTTAAATATGTCCCGTAAGAAAGACCCGAGTTTGTTGTATGACCCAGAGCTTAGTATGAGTGAAGAACAACTTCGTCGGGAAATAGATGAGATAAATAAAGAAATAGGAAGCATCCGGGTTGAAGAGTTAAAGACACCAATAACCCGATATACACGCCGTGATTCGGGCATAGCTTCATCAAGGCGAACAGATGAGAGGCCAAGACAGAGCAATGTATCGCCGTTTGATATGGGCACACGGGCTAAACCACCAACTTACAAAGTCGTTGACAGCATGGACAGTGAGGACGAAAATGATGATCTCGGAATTAGAGATAGATACGTGTCTCAAAGAAAGAAGTCGCAAGACTTCAAAACTAAGAACATTGTAAAGCCAGCACCCTATGACGGGAAAGGCCCTTGGATAGATTATAAGTCGCATTTTGATGCATGTGCGCAAATTAATGAGTGGTCACAAAAAGAGAAGGGGTTGTATTTGGCCGTGTCTTTAAGAGGTCAGGCTCAAGGTGTGTTGGGAAACTTGCCTCTTGAGTTGAGACAACATTACAAGGAGCTGGTAAAGTCATTAGAAGAACGATTTTCCCCGTCGAATCAGACTGAGCTGTATAGAACTCAGCTGAGGGAACGAAGACAAAAGGCCATTGAAACATTACCAGAACTGGGACAAGATGTTCGGCGACTAGCTAACCTTGCTTATCCAACCGCCCCAAACGAAGTTCGAGAAACATTGGCTAAAGAGCAATTTATTGACGCTCTTATTGATGTAGATATGCGGTTAAGAATTAAGCAAGCTAGACCTGTTAACCTTAATGATGATGTAAGGCATGCAGTCGAACTAGAGGCTTTTAATAAGGCCGAGATTAAGAAAACTGAAGGAAAGGGGTATCTAAGAGTGGCGTCGGAAACATCTGATAGCAACAGTAATATCAGTGAAACATTAAAGAGTATGCAAAAAACCCTGACAAACCTTCAGAACGAGGTAAAAAGTTTAAAGTCAAGTACGCCAGCTAGACCAGAATACCGAAACAATTCGAAGCAGAGTCTGGGTAGTAGCGACTACAAATGCTATGTATGCGGTAAATCTGGTCATATGAAACGAAATTGTCCCCAAACGCCTCGAGTACAGAATAGTGCCAGTAGCCCAAAACGTGGCACACCAACATTTAGCCAGAGTAAGAATTCTGGCAAGAACCCGGCATATAAAACATCAGCTACGGTAGGCGTACATAAGTTGTCAGCAGAAGCTGGAATGTTTGTGAAAGCAAAAGTCAATGGTGTCGTAGCTAATTTATTGATAGATACGGGAGCTACCGTAACAATAATAAACACCAAGCTATACAAACAAATGTCCAATGTTAGCTTGTCTCCATCACAAAGAGAAATTATTACTGCCAATGGAGAATCTTTACAAGTCATGGGTAAAACTATTGTCGACTTTGAGTTTGAAAATTTTCAGTGTTCAAACATCGCTGTGATAGCAAATATCAACGTTGACGGAATAGTGGGGTTAGATTTTATGAGGGCTCACAGCGCAGCTATTGACATAGAACGGAACCTAATCACAGTTCAGGGGCAGGAAATAAATGTCCAAATAGCTGGTCAGATAGGTTGTTACAGAGTTGTCGTGTCAGAGACAGTAACATTACCACCACGTACAGAAAGTATTGTAAATGGACAGGTAGAAAACAGTGCCCCAGACTCTTTCAAAGTAGGGCTTGTCGAGCCAACTGATGACTATAGGAAAACAGAAAAAGCTTTGGTTGGCAGAGCCCTAGTCAGCAACGATAAGACCATACCCCTAAGACTAATGAATATATCTGCTGAGTCCCAAACGTTGTATGGGGGTACAGTTATTGCTAAGGTTAGTCCCGTAGACGACATTCCAAGTGCTGAAAGCACTCTAATAGAACAACAAAGTCAGGAAAGTAGTCAGGTGTAGGTATCAAGTGATGTGCCTGATCATTTGATAAATTTATATGAGACATGCATAACAGACCTTTCAGCTAGTCAAATACAAAAGGTTCAAAAACTTTTAAATAGATATGCTGACATCTTTTCAAAGCATGACGCGGACTATGGTCGAACTAGTCTCATCAAGCATCAGATAGAAATAGAAAATGCAAAGCCATTTACGGAGCCACCAAGGAGGGTTCCGTACCATCTACAAGAGGATAATGATAAGGCTATCGAAGACATGCTAGCTAAAAATGTCATAGAACCATCATCCAGTCCATGGGCTGCAGGCGTTGTACTTGTAAAGAAAAAGGATGGGTCTACACGTTTTTGCGTGGATTATAGAAAGCTTAACAGGGTGACTGTTAAAGATGCATATCCCCTCCCGAGAATATGTGATTCTTTAAATCAGATGTCGGGAGCAAAATGGTTCTCAACTTTAGATCTTTGTTCGGGATATTGGCAGGTGGAAGTAGAGCCAAAAGATCGTCAGAAAACTGCATTTGCAACAAAGAAAGGGTTATACCAATTTCAGGTTATGCCGTTTGGTCTATGTAATGCTCCAGCTACATTCGAACGCCTAATGGAAACAGTATTGGCAGGGTTACAATGGGACATTTGTTTAATATATTTGGATGATGTCATTGTATTTGGAAAGGAGTTCGAAGATATGATTGAAAATTTAAGCGTTATATTTGAACGATTGCTCTCTGCAGGGCTTAAATTGAAACCAAAGAAATGTACGTTGTTTGCAAGAAAGGTAGAATACCTGGGACATGTTGTCTCGGAAAATGGTATATCTACAGACCCTCGGAAAGTTGGAGTTGTGAAAACATGGCCCGAACCAGCAAATATCACTGAGCTTAGGTCATTTCTCGGATTTTGTAGTTATTACCGAAGGTATATCGAGCACTTTGCAGAAATAGCCAAACCTCTTCACAAGCTCACACAAAAAGACGCACATTTCGGTTGGTCAGACAGTTGCCAACAAGCTTTTGAGACTTTGAAATATAAGCTTGTGTCAGCTCCGATTTTAGCGCACCCAGACTTTAAACAATCATTTATTTTAGATACTGATGCCAGTGGGACATCAATTGGCGCTGTGCTGTCACAAATACAAGATGGCCATGAACGGGTGATTTCATATGCAAGTCGACGTCTAACAAAAAGTGAAAGGAGATATTGTGTCACCCATAAAGAGTTATTAGCAGTTGTATTTTTCACCAAGTACTTCAAACATTATCTTTTGGGAAGAAAGTTCTTGATCCGCACCGATCATAGTTCCCTTCGATGGTTGCTAAACTTCAAGAATCCAGACGGACAAATGGCTAGATGGTTAGAAATATTATATGAATTTGATATGGATATACAACACCGACCTGGCACTAAACATGGTAATGCCGATAGTCTTAGCCGCATGCCATGTCGACAATGCGAACATTGTAACGAAAGAAGAGACAAACAAGCAGTACATAGTGCTGTTGAGATAAGCCCGTCAACATCTGATGAACAAGTTAGTCTTCTAAAAGCTCAAGAAAGTGATAGGGACATTCAAGTAGTAAAAGGATGGGTAGAAAACGAAATTAGACCTTCATATGACGAAATAAAGAAGGAAGGATTTGTAGTGAAGTCATTATGGGGCCAATGGAAAAATTTGATAATTGAAGATGGACTGCTAAGTAGAAAACTGAAATCGTCTGACTCAAATGTCGAACAGTTACAGGCTTTACAAAGCCACAGGCGAAAAGTTTTACTCTATTGTTATGACATTATGTCTTCTGGTCACCTTGGTATCAAGAAGACTTTAAGCAAGATACGTCAAAAATATTATTGGCCTGGGCTTCGGAATGACGTCCGTAGTTATATAGCAGGTTGTGATCCTTGTTGGAAACGAAAACGTTCAGCACAGAAAAACCGATCTCCCATGCAAGTAGTTAGATCTGGTGTACCAATGGAGAGAATAGCAACAGACATTCTAGGTGAACTACCTGAAACTGAAAATGGCAACAAGTATATATTGGTTGTTTCAGATTATTTCACCAAATGGACAGAGGCCTTTCCAATGCGAAATATGGAAGCTGAAACCGTTGCAAGTATAATTGTGGAAGAAGTCATAGCCAGGTTTGGAGTCCCTCAAGTCATTCACTCGGATCAAGGAAAACAGTATGAGAGTAGACTGTTCCAGGAAATGTGTAAAGTGTTACACATCACCAAAACGAGAACTACGGCTTATCATCCTCAGTCAGATGGAATGGTAGAGTGATTTAATGGGACTTTGGAGACGATGCTAAGTGCCTATGTTCAGGAAAGTCATAGGGACTGGGACAAACATTTACCATATGTGATGATGGCATATCGTGCGTCTGAGCATGAAACAACAGGTTTTAGTCCAAATATGTTGATGCTTGGAAGAGAAACATCAACACCTCTGGACTTAATTTATGAGATGCCATCAAGCATTAAACAAATACCATCAAACATGTGGGTATGGGAGTTAAAAGAACGATTAGAAGGTGCCCATAGCATGGTCAGGAAGCATTCTGAAAATGCTATATTACGCCAGAAGACATACCATGATGTCATGATGTCATGGCAGCAATTCAAACCTACCGATCTTGTTTATGTATACTTTCCGCAAAAGAAGGTCGGATGCACTCCAAAATTCACGTCGTTTTGGAGAGGACCATTCCAAATTACACGAAAACTGTCAGAAGTACTGTATGAAGTCAACTGTAGAAGGGATGGGCAACGGCAGATTATTCATTGCGATAGATTGCGGAGAAAAATTGTCCAAAATCTAAGCGGAGAAAATGATGTCGAAACATCGGTTGAAGATGAACTAGATAAGGTAGTCAATGATTTAGAGTCTGAAAATCTCGAAGAGATAGATGATTTAGTTCAAGAGTCTCGACGCACAAAGCGGGTCGGAAAACGTCCAGTTAGATACGATGACTATGTTTGTCAAAATAATGCTGTACATTATGTATATTAAGTTGACATTAGGTCGTTGTAAATAATTCAGCGTGTTCTATTTTATATTGCAGAATAATGGTTTGAATGTTAAAGTGAGACATGACATCTTTAGTTATTGTTATGTTTTATGTTTTTTTTTTCTCTTTTTGGTTCGTGTATGTGAGGTACCCATACACCAATAAAATGTTATGAAGACGTCTTTTGTCCTGTATATATATTTTTATGTGTCCGTCGGATGTGGACGTTAAATCCGAGGTCCCGTGTTCAGTGAGCGCCACGACTGTGCACGTTAAAGATCCCTTCAGTAGCAGCAGTCTCTTCGGAGCTGTGTTCGTTAAGAGTAGACATCATTATGAAGCCGCTACTTAGGCAAAATTACTCCTTACCGGTTTTTGACATTTTATATATCTTTTCCAGTGGCAGTTTAAATTATTTTCTATGGTTATAAAGGTGGTTAAATTTGTTAATTGTTGTAATAAATTTCTGTTACAGTTGCTCAGTTATAGGGTTATAAGAATATGTTAGGGAATAGGAACGTCTGTGGAAGTTTTGTTTAGGTAGAATGTCACATTACACGTAGTTACGAATTTATCTTCGTAGTAGAAACTGATGGAACTCTGGACATGGTGGTAGACTAAATGTCTACGAGCTGAAGTTCTGACCAACCAGGGTTTAGAACATGTTAGACTAGTGACCGATGGGCTCGGCACTTAGCATTGATAGGCATCGATGCCTTTCATTGTGGGATATGTCCAGCTGATGACAAAACCTCTGCTTTGCATGTTGATAGAGTTTGGGTCTGAAAAATGGCCACATGAATCGAAGTATTCAGTTGAAGCTTGAATAGTAGGTAAATGCGAGGACGCATTTCTTGGAGGCGTGTGTATTGTGACAAAACTAGTCAACACGTATTTAAAATGCGTATGCAAATTCTAACAATAAATTAAGACTATATATAGGTGATAATTTACGCACTTGACCGTATAATTTTTCCCCCACTTCCACGAATTCCCCTGTTTATCTACATTGTTTTAATTGTTTAAAATACACAGTTGGGATGCAAATAATTAATTTACAATTTCCGAAACAGTAGACCATTCTTATTTATCTAGTGGTTGGTTAAATATAGCATTTTAAGCATACAAATAGTTTATATTTTTATTGTTTATAATTACTACGATAACTAACAGAATCATAAACGGGTTGGGATATGAAATAATTCACGGAAATAGTCTGGTCCTTTACACGCTTTATGGTTATCATTGGGTTATATGAAATCGATTTGATGATGCAGACTTTTGGAATCGTCTGTATAAAATGGTATAGTCCAAAATAGGGTATATAAACGCTTGTCACAGCGTGTCTGGTCACTTTGCGTTGCTCTGTCAAGCAACATGTGTGACCACTTAATAAAGATTAAAAAAAAAAAAACATGTGTGGCCACTAGCCTATACAGTATTAGTATTCGCTCTTGGTTACTTGATTAGCAGCTTTACGCACAGGTTAAATTGACTATAGTTGCGTGAGTCAAAACGCACAGGTGCAAGGATAAACTGCACAGATAGAATTAACTATAGTGGGGTGCGTAAACGCACAGGACTGACGCACAAGTGCTATAAAAACGCACCGTGTGAATTAACAATAGTGGCGTGCGTAAAACGCACAGGACCGACGCACAGGTTAATATAGTAATAGGATACGTGATATTTTCTTGCTATGTATACTGTTGACAACTACAATAAAGAATATGACATATTAGGTTTTATACATCAAGCTAGCTGGTTATTCGCTATCAAATCCCAGGAAACTGGTACGAATCAATTAGCCACTCAAAGATATTGTAAGCCTCTCCGCTCGGCACGTTACAGAACGTTCTCACCTTCTGAATCGTTGTGTAACTGTATGGTGAATGTATTCGTGCTTTCGAATTCCAATTTCTGCTGATTATCTTTGGTGCTGCACCAACTTGTATAGTGCCGCCTATTGCATGTTTTACATTTGGGTCTGGGACTATTGTCTGAAACGTGATAGTAGCCTTATAACACAGTTAAACTCTCTTCACCATTTTAATGTGTATGTTGTTTTAACTGTCTTGTTTAGGCCCTTTATTTTTCATGCTATGAAAACTATTAAATTATTTGGCTTTCCAATATTTCGACTTTGAGCGTACCCGATGAGGATTATTGAAGAAACGCGTCGTGCGCACCAAATTTTATACGTTTTTATTGTAGTCATAACATATTTGTCGAATTCGGAGTGCACATTTTTTCAACAAATCATCTGCATCCCCATGGAAACAAGTTGTGCCCCTCTCCTGGTCGATCCTTTCCTTTACTCCTAAGAGGCACAGTTCATGCAAAAACTTATCAAAGACAAAAGAATTACAGAAACTACAGCCTTTAATCTCAATTTCAGAAATCATCATTGATGATCTGTCAATTAATAATTCAATCTTTATTAACTGGATTCCATTAATGTATCCCCAAAGAACTTGAGATAAAAGAAACAACAGAAACAGCTTCCTCTGCCTCATTCCTCCACATTTACCTCAAATTTGATACCAATGGTCAACTTTCTAGCAGACTCTATAACAAAAGAGACCACTTCATTTTTGCCAGTATAAATCTTCAACACCTTGACAGAAATATAACAACCGCTCCGCTCCCACGTATGAATGCTTTATTTCACAACTGATACATTACACTCGAGATTAGTAAAATATAAAATTAAGTTGCACTCTCTGCGAAACAGGACAGAAAAACTCGTCAAATGCTCACCTTTCTACATGTTTCTAAAGCTGTTACAAATAAGTTATATATTTCCCGACAATGTACGTATGGTGTCTATATATTGGGTCCATAGACGTACCCAAAAACAACGCAAAGATACACGAAACAATCGACAAAGCAACTAAAAGACTTAACATATTTTACACATATTTGCCTTGTAATTAAGAAATAACTGCATTGTATTTTTATTAGTTGCCGGTGTCAATGAGGGATTTGACGGTCAAAAATGCAAGGCGATGATGCGTAATATAATTTAAATATGAAAATAAAAATGATGAAAAAAGCCAAAAAAAAACCACCACTAAATCGTCTCAAACTTTTTCGGGTATGTTGTTCCAGGTCGACACACTTATCATGCGAATATATTATTTTCATCTTTTAAATCTTGTATCTCCTCCAATATTCGAGTTCATGGGTTTTATTTTATTTCAAGGACTGCGATATTTTCGAACAGTAGCTTCGATATCGAGTCTTAATATATCTTTGACAGTCTTCGTTTGTGATAGAAACATTTTGAAATTTTTTACCCATTTCGCCCAAAATATTATTTTCAGAATAAGTCAACACAAGTTCGGAGTCCAATTCAGATTCAAACGTTGTTGGTGACTTTTTTCTTCGAGTACTAAGTGTTTCTAATGTTTGTGGAAACGGATTAGAAGTGTAACGATGTCTACGTTTTCAGATGTTTTCTTGTGTGTTTATGCCGGAACAATTCGAGTCGACACGTTCATTTATAAGAGATACAGTTTTTAAATTTGCATATTGGTCATCGTACAAAAATAGGACTCGAGTAAATAATATGTTCAATGTTGGTTTAACTTAGTGTAAATTATCACAACAGTTGAAATTATATATGTCGACAAAGTATGTATGTTTTACAGCTGAACTATTCGAGTTGGCCAGATACCAATAACAAGATCTATTCAGCCAGTTATACAGTGTTGTAGAATATCAAATGTAAATGATAGCTTTATTTCGATTAAAAAAAATTGAACGGATATTAGTAGACAAACGACGATAAAACATTTCGGTCTTGCAAGATTCTGGACACAACATACTACCAATGTCATTTTATCGTTCTATAGATCAATTATCTCAAATTTCACATCATTTTCCTACATGGTATAATAACATTGACTTATGTTGAAATTGGGAATCTGAGAAGGTTCTTTAGTTTACATTATTAAAGGGGCATTATCTACGAATTTGACCCAAAAAATTGTATGTTTTGGAAATTGGTAAATAGCTTTAAAATGATGAAATAAAGGTAAATATTTCACATTAAACAGCTTATCGAACCACTTTCCGCCTTTTGAAAACGAAAATTACCATCGATTTCTTATTTGCTTGCAAGCAAATAATTTGACCTAACTTTTTTCGTATGCAATTGACCTTACTAGTGACAGGTAAAAACGAATAATGTGTATTTTGTCGCTTATTAACTGCCAACTTGCATGGTTCGTTGTACGTTAATTAACACCGACTAAAAGCAGATTCACAAAAAATAAGAAATAAGTGCATTGTTGTACTGATTTAATGACGATTCGACAAACTCCGTAAACAATGTCGGCAATTAATAAGATGGCGTCCATTTCTTGATCGATCTCAAAACACGATCAGTTGCACGTTTTTTCCCGATGCGCGTACATTTCATAGCATTTATAAGTTACAGAAACACGTTTTTATTAAGGCATCAATCATATCTGATAGTTTTTATGGGTAACAAAAATTTACGATTTGGAAGATAATGCCCCTTCAAGTAAATTTCACAAGACGATCTACAAACCACTGTGCAGTAGCTTTGGGTGAAGTTAAACTCGAACACTTAGATACGGCATGTCAATTGTGGATTTGACTTTAAATGTTAGGCAATGGATGGATTGATTGATTGATGTTTAACGCCAACTTTAGCAATATTTCAGCTATATCGTGCGTTGTTAGCCAATGGAAAATGATATAATAATTGCATTAAAATTATATTATGTTATATCGTCGTGACATCTGCTCGGTCATGCAATAAGATTGAAAAGTAAGATTAATTGTTTGACTAAAGTATGACAGAATGTAGTCAGTCTAATAGATTGTATTGACAAAAACAAAAACACCAAATTCACTGGATTAAATACTTTATTTTATGGGTAAGCAAGTTTAATATTTGCATCATGAATTAATTTTTAATGCTTCAATTTCAAACTATTTAAAAAGACATCTTTTGAAATTTTTCAGACAAAACAATTACACCGAAAAAGCTAAAATACTGTACTTTCTTGAATCTGGTTTACTTTTTAAGTTTAGTTGGCCTATGACAAAAACATGTGCTTTATTGACATTTGACCGGCCTTATGTGACATAATAGGACGCCATTTGGAAAAAGGAGAGTAAACAAATATGGGTTAGTGTGTTATTATTATCGATCTTTTTTCCATGGTACTTTACACATGTGAGCAAGAATAGACGAGGAACATAATTGCTTTAAATGTTTACTTTTCAAACATGAAAAAAATAACTAAACATTATCTAATGACTGACCGACTTATTGTCACACGGGGATATATTATCTTTTCCTCCATTCCCGTTTTACATAATTACAAGGATTTATATATATTCTGTTATATAAATCCTTGATAATAACGATTTAGTGTCATTTTAAAATACGTTCAAGAATGGTAATTCTATGTAAAAATAATGTTGAGTTGTAAATTACCTGCTACTTGACGGTATATCATCCAAAGTGAAACATCTAAAAAATGTATTTAAATATTATTGTCATGCAACATTGCTGTTTTAGTTAAATAAAATTATATTTAAACTGCAGCAAGTTGACATAATTGTTCACGATTTTCAGAATAAACATCAATCATGTACAACCACGTTTCGGAAATCATTTTCCCCGTTATTTAATCGACAATCGCCAATGTAAACTTTGAGATCGACCCTGTAAAGCATCTATGTGACGCAGACTTCTGATACAGATGCTTAATTCTCGCGAGATATCACGATGATCTAATCATTGCTGCTCCCTTCCTGTCAAAGAATGGTAGCTGATTGTTTAAAATTTTATGACAAATAATCAATTTATAGAAAGAGTATGACACAGAAATACATTAATAAGAGCTTAGGGACATAATACACACATACATGTAACCCGTGTCAAATCGTCGTAATTTATGTTGCTCTCAATTTTAAACCATTGTTGTTATTCAAGCAGAACTTTGTCAACACCACGACGAAGATGACCCTCCGGATTCCGGACGGGTTGGTTTAGAAGTTAGTGAAGGAACTATGGGAAATTCAGAAAGTACCCATGAATATAAAGGAAACCACGATCTCAGGAACACAGCCATGCCTATTCGTCTGCCAATGCCCGACTCGGTGGAGTTGGAACGACGGTTTACTAAAGTTCTGGTAAGATTAAATGATTAACACATATTGACAACTAAACATTTCAATGTAACTTTTTCAAAATAACATAAAAAAAACATAGCACAGCAGTTTAGTTGTGATAACAGTTTAGAAATGATTCTCACTTGTTCAGTATGTATTCTGTATTCTTCGTGTCATAGACACTGGATTGTCTCTCTTGTAATTTTGTATCGTCTACGCACATGTACAATTCAGTTTACACTTGGTACTATCAACACACTTGTACTTTTGATAGGTGGACACTGATATAAAAATAAAATAAATAAAATAATTACGGTAGAAAATAATGAATAAATTATAAATCGAAGCGTTTGGTTTCCTGTATATACTCTGTTAGAAGTCTAATCCGTTCCGTTTCCGTTAGTGAAATTTCTTCATCTGCTCCTACTGTGAGGAGCACCTCCAGACTGAGGTGCATTGAGCCAGACAATAAGAACATGTCATGGATTAGTTTTCCTCTTACTTCTTCATATTGGTCACAATGAAGAATATAATGCTCAACGGTTTCCCTTTCTCCACATTGACAGTTTGCACTTTCTGTGATGTTTAATTTGTGGCAGTAATCATTAAGTTTGGCATATCCTGATCTGAGGTTGTAAATTACTGTTGAAATTTTTTTGTTTGGAAAGTCATGAATGTTTTTTGTTTTTACTTGATGATGGAAATTGTGGTAGAATATTCCTCTATTACTGAAATTCCATCTGTTTTGCCATTTTTCTATAATATGGTCCCTTGCTGCATTTTTCACATCTTGTTTTGTTATAGTAATGTGAGTGTCGGATTGGTTTTGTTCTGCTTCCTTTGCAGCTTCTTTAGCTAATCTGTCAGCTATTTCATTTCCATTAACATTCGCTCGCATGTCCTGGTGTCAAATGAATATTTATTTCGATTCCATTTTTTTGTATTCTTTTCATTTTATCCAAAATTTCGAGAATAATTCTTTTATGGTTTTCAATTTTCCAATGTAGGGTAAGTAATCCAATTGCTGTTTGACTGTCTGAAAATATTGTAAGTTGTTCTATTTTTCTTCTTATTTCTGGTTGATCTATATATTCTAATACTATTTTGATTGCTATTAACTCTCCTAATAATATAGATCCTCTTTTACAAACCGGTTGTTTTAGTTCTGTTGTTTCTTCCTCTACAAATACTATTGCCCCTGCTTCATATGGTCCAGGATTATTAAGGCATGATTAATGTTTGTTTGTCTAATCACACAAAAAGCACATGTATAATTTACTCTGTAAATGTCTAATTTGTTTGAATCAGTTTTGGATATATTTGCGCATAAACAATGCCACCATCCTCTGCATTTACTACATTCTATCCATTCAGTTTTCTTATCTAGTTTGTCTTTTCCACAACATTCATATATTTTAGGGCCTGTTTCAGTGTCAGAGTTTGTGTTTATATATCACTGTCATATTGGGCTTGTTTAGATTGTTTGTGTTTAGTGTTATTTACCTTCTTTTTCTCATTAGGACTATAAGTTTCCTTCGTTTTCTTGATTCTTTCGCTTCTCCTAATCATGTTCAGACTCCATCTTTATTTTACCGGAAGTTGTTATTTCTATGGCAATTTATGTATACAATAATTTTTGGGGGCTAACATTTGCTTTTTCAATGGAAATTGTGTGTTGTGTAAGTAATGGTTAGATCTTACCAAATCTCTGTTGAGCCTCCTATTCTTTCTTTGACTCCTCACTACGCTTTTAGCGAATTTCCAGAAAAAGATTCCTGTCTCTGAAACCGTTGTAATCCTATGGGCACTTCAACTTGAAAATTCTTTCAAAATTTAACTGAAAGTCTTCAAAATAACTTCACCAATATTAAATTGTGTCCAAAATGAAAATGTATTCAATGTCACAAAATATTGACGTTTTAAAACGCTTAAACTCGTTAAATAAATAAAATAAGCTCCTTGAATTTTAATCAGCTGACTATCGTAGCAGCGCCACCTAGTTTATGTACACTAAATACTGACAATCATACTCTCATACCCCACATCCACTCACAGGCACTAGACGTTACTGGATAACTCTGATCACAGCATACTCTGTCCATTGCAAAATAGGACCATTACTAACTCGCCCCACCGTTATTAAGGCCAAAAAAAGATATTTGCGTTTCCGATTGCATGGTCTTCAAAATTAGGGTCGGTACATTTTGTAGGTAGGGATTTTTTGTTTTTTTGTTGTTGAAACCTACAAGTATGCGCCTTCCTCTAAAATCACACAAACTTGTTTCTTTCTTTCTTACTACAGCTTGTTAATTATTTGACCTGTATGCATGAATCATTAATACTGGTTCCAAACATCGATCAAATGTACAAGGAAATGAAGAAAATTCAAACAGGAAACCGCGTCTATTATTGAAGTCTGAAACAAACTCGGAAACGGAGACGAATTTCCAGATTTTGTTGATCTATTATTTTTTTTGGCATAAAAAATGTTAGGGTCGGAAACACACATTATTTTTTTTTGGCCTAATGTAAAGGAATACAAATGTAACTGTACAGTACGGACATGCACAGAGTACATGTACAAATGTAGTTACACTCAGCCTTGAGTACACTCTTTACAAGAGGAAGAAGATTAATTACATTCTTAAAAGGTGTTAACTATTCACTGTTGAAAATAATGTTGATCACCAAGATCAAATGAGATTTGCGAACATTTATTTTACTCTATTCCATTTCAACATGTTCAATTATAATCGACTGAAAGGCCGAATTTGTTATGTTTGTCATCATGGAATTTTACTAGACACTATATCAATAACAATACTATATATACATATATGTATATATATATATATATACAGTCAATGGATAAAACAAATGTTAATGGGTAAGATAAAAAGAGAAGGCTTCTAATGCAAAAATTGGCAAAAAATGTATAAACAATGTTTATTTTTCGTGAACGGTTTTCACATTTAAATTGTGGTATTTTTAGATGTAGGCTTACCTAATGTACCGAATATCTTTTATAAATAAGGTTTTGTCAGGGCAGGGGTTGAAATTTATGAAGGTCTGAGGTCCTTGACCTTTCTCTACTGAATTCAGACTTTTACATTGAGTGTTAGCTGTGCCCACAGACCTTATCTTTTGATAAGTTTATGTAGCTCTTTAAACATCTTTTGCATTAAATCATCATATGCTCATTTCGTTAAAATCTCCATTTAATGGCAAATATTATTGATAATTGATTAAAACATTCTAAAAAAAATAAGAGGACCATCCTAACAATGAGGAGGACCTCCAGGATTTAACACTGAAAGTATATTGCCTAATTTTGAAAATCTAAAGACAAAATTTACCAATTTTCATCCAAATTGTAACTACATGTAAGTATATGTAATGCATTAAAAATTTAAATTCACCATTTTCACTGAATTGTGAATAATTCATCAAAAACATAAATCTTCCACTTTTCGAGGTGTAATAATTACCCGTATGTTGTTTTCATTTCTGTGTTGAGGAGTTTGATATTGCTAGAGGAGTGAGGGATTATCATTTTATTGTTGCCCATTACTTTTTATTTTCTTCACCAATACTGTACACTCTATAATATTGAATAATTCCTAAGTAGTTACATGTACATGTATATTATACATTGTTATAACCACTTTCTTTTAATGGGTTTACCACAAAAATCTGTTTATACAAAGCAATACACTAAGCATGGTTTGCTCATTCAATTTGTCCCTTAATCAAGTTTTGTTTGTCTTTGAATATTATTTCACCATTACCACCCCTAGAGGGGATTCCATACCAACATTCATAAATAAACTAAGTCACTGTTTCAATTAACATTTTCCATAGTATTATAATTATCAGTAATTACATGAAGGCTTCATACTTGTTAATTTACTTACAATAATATTGATCTGGTCCTGTTTGAACATGAAATATTATACAAATAAAACTGTACTTTGTCTACATCATACAATATACATTGTACAGTAAAATGAGTATACATGTACATTGTACATTAAAAGAGAAAAAACACACATTCACATTAACCTATTGAATTATCCTCTAAATAAAAATCTGTGATGTTTGAACATCATCAGTGGTGTAATGGATAGCGTGCTCTCCTCAAGTACGGTAGATTGTGAGTTCAATCCCCGCTCTGGTCAAACGAAAGACTATCATTATCAAATTGGAATTTGCATCTACTTCTCTGCTAAGCATGCAGTATAAAAGAGAACAAGGGCAACGCAAAGCGTTGCGTATCCACTTACCTAAAAATTTGACCCCTTGACCTTTGACGTGTGACCTTGAAAATCAATAGGGTTCCAGATTCTCTTAAGGACTAAGTATGTACCAAGTTTGGTCAAAATCCATTGAAGGATGTTGATTCTAGAGTGTTCACAACGATGTTACGGAAGGAAGGATGGACGGTATATCCCTTTGCAACTTCGTTGGCGAGGGGATAATAAGCAATGGCTGGATGGCTCAGAATAAGATTAATGCGTCCGAGTGGAATGACATGTCGACCCGCAGGTGATTTTTTTGGTGAGCTACATGTAGCACTATTAAGATCCAACTAAGTATGTTGGTCAAATACAAAGCAGATATCATCACTCGCTACCTATACAATCAGTGTTGTAATGGGTAGCATGCTCGTCTTCAGTGTGACAGATTGTGAGTTTTATCCCCACTCAGGTCAAACCAAAGACTGTCAAATTGGTATTTTCTGCTTCCCGCTAAGCACACAGTATTAAGGAGTGAGAGGAAAGACTGGTAATCAAGTTAATGTGTCCCAGTACTAGAACTACATGATTACCAGGGGACTGTTGTTTCAGTGAACCACAGTAGTACTATAATAATCCAACTTAGCATGCTTGTCTAGTACAAAGCTGATATCATTCATATCGTTGACTAACTTGTTTTCTTCATGATACAGCTGAAAAATTGTTCACTTGGCGTTAAACAACAATCAATCACTTATGTAATTATATTACCTTTGTATAAAGTTATCACCACTAATTAGGGTCAGTTGTTTTCTCCTGTTTTCTCCACCAATAATGCTGACCGCCACAATATATCTGAAATATTGTTGATAGTGGCGTTAAACACCATAACTCCTAAAAATAACCCTTTATATCACGTTGTGTTTTGGAACTGACGTATAAAAAAAATATTTCTATAGAACACACAGGGTTGTCATTTTAAACCGATTGCCGATGAAAATCATCGGTTAATTTCACATTTTGCATCGGTTACTTTCAATAATTTCTAAAATTACAAATGGAAAATTGTTTTTTTTCCATTATTTTTAGGATCTAAAGGCCTTTCCATACCAAATCTTATCGGTAACATGTCAATTACCATCGGCTACTTAAAATCATAATGAAAACCCTGACACAGTAATCATCAGTGTAACGTAACAATAAATATTTACAACAACTTATTCTGTTAAATAAAGGAGACATGTTTGTACCCAAATGGGCAATTACAGACAGACACATATTATATTCAAATTGTACTCTGTACCATTTAAACAGGGGTCCCTCTAAAACAAGAAACGAAACAGAAACGAAAAAGTTAATCGAAACGAAATGGAAATGGAAATCGAAACAAAATGAAACAAAACTGAGAAACAAAACCGAAACGTCAAAAAGAATAATGTTTCGAAACATATCTAATATATTCCCATAGTTTAAAATTTGGCAAAGCTCCGTTGATGCCTGTCACTAGTATTAACGGTTCGGTGAACTGTGGACAGGGGAGTTCTTCATATCAAAGCAACAAGCCAAAGGGATAATCCAGAAAATTCTAGGTCCAAAACAAAATGGTGATACAGAGATTACACAAATAGTCTAGAGACGATAACATAACATAACTTTGTTGTTCCAATCAAGGGCCCACAAAAGGCAAAGACATATTATAACGATCATGATTAGTGTGGGTGTATTGCCACTGGTTGATATACTTGGAAAGACACCAGGGGATGGTGTTTCTCTGTGTCAGATCCAGAACTGCAAGCAATGTAAAGTTAACAATAAAATGAAATACTGACATGCATCATTTATAATTTCTCTGGATAAACTGACTTCTTATTTTCTATACAGTTGTGTTTTTTACAAGTCATTAACCAAATAAATTGTTGTTGTGAATTCACGTTTAAAAGGTTAGGACAACTTTGAATTATGAGTTTATTTAGATTTTGTCTGTCCTCCCTCCGTGTGTTGATTACAAAATGATAGAAAATGACTTTCTTCTTCCACCTCATCCATATTACACTGCTGAAACAACAAGGACAAAACAAATAAACAGATTTTAAAACGAACGCCATAAAAAAATAAAAGCACTAGCAATCTGAATTCTCACACAAAAACCGGGAGTATCACCAGGTGCATCGGAAGGGTTTGCATGATCTACTCTGCGCGAGCACGTGATTAACTTATCGTATAATTATATTGATATGTTGCACGTTTTTTCATGAAATTGACACGAAATGTACGTGTGAAGGGACATTCTCTCGGCAGTCATATTGAACAGCCTTTTTTATAACACACAATTTGAGAATTATTGCAGATATTTTTTTTATGCCAAAGTGAAAACAAAACTGCCTCAAAGCGAAAATAAAGGTCATTTTAATTACGATTTTCTTGCCATTTTGTGGTTCAATTGATTCCCGCTTGTTGATATTAGAAAGATTGCATAAAAATAGGGAATGTAAAGAAACA
>MJUT01024318.1:504403-529016 GCA_002080005.1 Gigantidas platifrons
CATTCCCCTTCCGCGAAAAAGACCCCATATAGAAAAATATTTCCCTTTTCCAAGGTATAAAATTAAACCCACAAATGCACTATATTTCACTTTGACTGTCACATTGATTTGCTTGCCCCTTCAAAACAGATGTAGTGTCTTGTAAACAGTTGATGGGAAATAAAATAATAATGTAATAGAATGTAAAACTGGGTTGTTGCATGTTATAGTAGTAGCTCCTACACCAACTGTTCTTTCCATTTTTGGCACTATTCAATAATTATATTAGTAGTTCCCCCTATATGTGAATAACATATTGATGTCTCTGGAGTTTGCTCTCAATTTACTATTTCAAAGTTTGACATCTTTTTCTAGAAGTATACTGATATTTTGCAATTGTGCATAGCATACAAAAAATCTACATGCAAGCATGTTCGATCGTTTAACATCACCTTTGGTGCTTTCATTTTTGTTATTTTATTAGAATTTCAAAGATTTTGTTCACCAATTTTTGATAATTTTTATTTTTGCTTTAAAGTATAAAGCTATTTATGAGATATTTGAAAACAAAAATAAATACATACAATGCATATTGTATTTTCTTCTTACTGTAGCTACAAACAATGTATTTCAAAATCGTATTCGTCAGAATTTTTGTGTAAGTATTGCCTACGTGCCTTTAGTATATCTGACAGTACAAAATTACATGTAGTTTGTCCTCTGTTTGAGTCTGATACATTTAAAGCAACGCCCCTCCAGTAACTCATCATATGATGCTGTATTTGTAGGTCACCTTAGTAAAACCAATTGTCAACCAATTTCATCAAATTACTATGATAGAAGTTGAAATGCCCTAGAGAGTTCAGTGAGCTGAAAACTAATAACATTGTACCTTAAGCTTCTTTTATTATACTTCTAAATAAATAGTTTGTCTCCTATCAGTATAATTTTAAAGATCTGTATCACAACCTTTTACTGGTCTAGATTTCTAGCTTGTAATTTCCTTAGATAGATACATGACTTGTGTTTTTTAAAGTGGTGAATTACAATGTACTGCATGACATCAGACTATACTATAGAGTTACCTGCCCAGGTGTCAATTTACCTGTGAAAATGAAGGTGTAACCTATTACAACTTGATTACTATAAGATGGTGTTACTGGTCCATACGTTTTTGACAGTCATAAAAAGGGGGGTAGGATTATGGTTTTTAATGCCACTTTCAACAATATTTCAGTTATATCGTGGCGGTCAGTTTTACTGGTGGAGGAAACCGGAGTAACTGGAGAAAATCAGTCATAATAATATTTAATTCTATTTCTCACACTTACGCATTTTGTGTGTCACACAAATATAGTATAATCAATAAGCTACATAGTCATGGTTTTTTTTTCCAAGTCATTTACACTTTAAACAATGACTCTTTTCATTGATTTTTACCACAATATGACTGATGTAAAACAAAATGTTTGAGAGTCCTTGTCTTACTATAATGGAGCATATTTGATGGTTCATAAATCATAATCCTGACACATTATTTAGACACTTTCACCTTGATTGTTTTGGTTTTTATAATGTACATAACAAAATTATGAAAAGAAATTATAAACAGTGATATCCATGGTAAATATTTCTACCAAAATCAACAAAACAAACAATCACCTCTCACCTTGACTTACTGAATGCAAAAAAAGAGTGAGGGTACAACAGCATATGATGTTGAAAAGTCCTGGGGGCTTGGGACAGACACAAAAATGTGGTAGGGTTAAACCGGTTAATGGGATCCAAACCCTCCCTCTCAAAAGTATTTGATTCTCAAAGTATTACTAGTCCTCGAAAGGAAAATGTGAATTTACTGGTCTGAATCAAATTCTTGATTTATTATTACATACTATAGTTCTAAATAAAAACTGAAAAATTTTCTGGTCTTGGCGCGGAGGACCATGATCATCATGAGGACTGTATTACATGTACAATGTATCTTTAGTTTGTAGTTTGTAGTAAGAATGTGAATTGCTGAATAGAAGAGAAATATAATCCACACCTTATCCCATCTGACACTTAACACTTAACCTCAACCCAAGGGCAATTAAATTAGATTTCACTTACTGAATCAATATCAAAATTGTAAATTCCAAACAACCAGGAAGAAAATTAACACATGCACCTGAAATGTTTCCAGAATTTTACAACTAGTAAATAATGTATAAAAATATTTATAATAATATTTTAAAAATATACGAAAACAAATTCATTTGTGTTGGCAAGCATATTTGTTCTACATCAGAATTGAAAATCAAGAAAATTCCTTATATTTGGTACTTCTCCAGTGGTGCTTATTAAAATAAAAATATGTCATTGTTCCCACTTCAAAAAACTTACACTGTCCAGCAGGCTAGTTGATACTTGTACACATTGTCATTGCCAATATGGTCTCATTACCAAGAAAATAGCCATCGAAAATTTAAGGAAGATAATCGTAACTTCAAAAAATATTTTTTGTATGACAATCGTAACTGGATTTTGGAGTTACGATTATCTTCCTTAAATTTCTGATGGCTATTTTCTTGGTAATGAGACCATATATGGTATCAAGAACACACACATACAACAAAATCGTACTGATCAACCTTGCGACTGAGTAATTCTTGACAACAACACATTAGAATGGAGAAATTAGTAGAAAACGATCTTACATATTTCTACCTCCGCCATGTTATGATCGTCGTAACTGCAGTTACCACGATCAGTTTAACACCAATGACTATAGAGATCCAACTTAAAGTCGTAAGTGTGTTGGCATAATGTAATGTGAACTTCATCATCGTCTCATTGAAATGAAACTTGTTCTCGCCGTTAAGTAGTTGAAAAATTGCCCATGTTGCATCAAACAACAATCACTCACTCACTCAGTTACATAATGTTACTATGACAATCAGTACTGTATATAGAAAATAACAATTATTTGATGTTTGTTTGTAGGCATCCATGGACTTGCCACCGGATAAAGCCAAATTACTCAAAAGCTACGATGATGACAAGAAATGGGATTTAATTTGTGATCAGGTTAGTAAAATGCTACCCTTAGCATAACTTTTGATACCTGCTGCATACATTTTTTTTCTACATACATGTATACTGTTTCTGTGTGGGAATAACATGCATGTAAGACCTAAAATATCCGACATGCGTCCATAATTGAATGTTCTATATGACCGTAGAATTTGTGGTCATATTAGGAGATGAAAGTTTAAACATTGATGGTCAACAATTCCACCACTGTCAACAAAGCGTGGTATGGTACATGTAGTGGTATAATTGTTATTTCTGTTATATGAGGACTACAGTAAATTTTACCCATCACAATGAAAGCTAAATATATGTTATCATATGGGCTAATTAGCATTAATTTCTTTCTAGTGGTTTAAGGGTTATGGTCAGAGAACCTTGCAACTCGCCTAGATGAGTCCTGGCCCCGGCGCCACAAAACTTGAGAATTTGCTTAAGTCTGAGAATATTCTCAAATAAGGAAATACTCAAATTTGATTGGCTGAGTTCCTTATTTGAGAATATTCTCAGACTTAAGTAAATTCTCAAGTTTTGTGGCACCGGGGCCTGGACTCACCATTTTCAGTTGGGATTTACACAATGGTGGGATTCGCCAAAATTTTCTCTAGTTATGGTGTTTAACGCGACTTTTAACAATATTTCACGTTATATTGTGGTGGTCAGTTTTATTGGTGGAGAAAACCACCGATGTGCCACAAGTCGCTGACAAACTTTTGTCACATAATGTTGTATCGAGTACACCTCGCCATGAGCGGGATTCAAACTCACAACTTTAGGGGTGATAGGCACTGATTACATACATAGTTATAAATCCAACTACCATACGACCACGACTGCCACTAATATGTACAATAATACTAATAATGTGCAGTTTTCTGAAGTTGAGTCTCTGCCTTTAAAATAACTTTTAGAAAGTTTAGTGGAAGTGACATTTACTGATTGTCTAAAATCCCTGCAGTCATTTCTGTTGCAAATTAATACAAAAGCTGAAAATCAATTTATACTCAGGGAGACATGGATTATCATTGAAACGACCAAGAAATGTCCAGATTACTCCTAATAATGAGTATTTCTGTGGAAATCTATTTATAATTCATAGCTATTGACATCTCATTACCACGTGAGTGAGAACCGTCCTTTGATTTAATTATTTATAATGTCATCAAACAGATTCATTTCAATGTGCACTTCAATTTAGAAATCCTAATTTTAGCCATGAACATTTAATCAATGTTCTGTGTCCGGTGGAAAAAGCCCTATGACTGATCATTTCCCACATCTTAGAGTGTTTAGACTTGGGAAAGCTGGTTATTTTGTTCTTAATTGGCAATATCATTTGATTATACTGTCAAACTTGCATATAAAGGAACCTGACCGTTTATGAGCAGTTGCCCTTTATATACGGGGTACAAGTTCTATGCATTACTCATTAAATGAAGAAAATGAAACCGTCCTTTATAGACAGTGATTTGTAATATACAAGTGCCCTGAAAGGCATGTTTGACTGTTATATAGTTTTGTGGATTGTATTGATTTTGTTTTACAAAAAGTATTTTTATTACATGTTTTTTATGTTAATAGTAATTTTAAACAAATGAACCAAAACTTGGTAGGAAGCATATTTGGCAGATCATCTATTGAAGGTTCTGTATAAAATTTTCCTCAAAACAAAATGAAAGGTGAGCACACAGGCTCAGCCCACTGAGCATCTAGTTTTTTATAGCTTATGTGCCATACCAAATGTCAATCATTTTAATTCTGTTACAAAACTTATATAACTTTTATACCTGTATCAGTGAAATATTACATACTTGTAGTATGTACATGTAGATACAGTTTATATACATTTATGAAAGAAATGACAGGTAAATTTTTAATAGCATTAATACATGTAGCTGAGGTGTCATTGTACATTTATGTCTAGATATTCCATGAATTTATTCATGTTTAGTGTTTTTTTTATGGGAGGCATACATTGATGCATCGTCGGTAACCCACGGTTGATTCCGATACGTTCCTCTGTCTCCATCACCCGTGGGTCAAATTGCTTGTAAACATTCGTACTCATGAATATTCAAAGTTTCGAATTAACCAATCCAAATGACGTTTATGAAAGTGAAACTCTTTGTTATCAGAGTTAAAAAATCGTTCTGTCGGTAATGGATGTGCCAATGAAAATGTGTGGATGAAGTGTAGTGCGGTATAGAAAGTCCCTCAATTCTTTCACTCCAAATTTTTGCAACATGTCCGACATTTTTAACTTTTAACCAAACTCATTATGAAAGGAACGATTTGATTGGTTGAATCGCATTAGAAGTTTATATTGCGAAGACTTATGAATTATTCATGAGTACGAATGTTTACAAGCGATTTGACCCACGGGTGATGGAGAGAGAGGAACGTATCGGAATCAACCGTGGGTTACCGACGATGACATTGATGGTACATTTGTGATTTTAAGTTCATCTAAAGAAATTTTTCCATAGCAATTTTTTTCTGCACTTGGATAATAAGATTTTGAAAATAATCTGTTTCGTAGCAATTTATTGCTGCACAATTAAATTAAATAATAAGATTTGGAGAAATAAAATTTGTCAATTGTATTTATAATACATTTGTGAATAAATTAATGATTGTTCAAATAATAATTGGTAAGGACTGCTCAAACAAATTTGCTGGAATGAATGCAGACTAATTTAATTCTTAGACTTTCATTTTATTTGGACTTTTGAAGTAATCTGATTTAGATATCTGTCATTTTGATTAAAATGTACATGAATTTTTCCCAACCAACCACTTCAAATGCAGCATAAAAGAGATCAGTGCAATTTAAAACATTCTTCTGAAGTCACTTTTGAGCTTGACAAAATTCAGTGCAATTTAAAACATTCTTCTGAACTGAACAATTTCTAATTCACTTTGGAGCTTGACAAAACTGAAGTCAGTTTGAATTGTGATACAGGCTATAGCTTAAATAATTTCAGTATGCCATTATTGTTCTTCCTGCTTGAGAGAATCTTGGGGGAAAATAAAAAGTAGAAATTATTGTTTTTTGTCATGGAATAAATGACATTTTTTGGGGGATCACAATCAATTTATCTTGTCTATTGATTTAATGAAGTTTTACAATAATTGCATTTTTTCTGTTCTCTAGAAAATTCACGTTGATTTATTTAGTTGATAAATCAGAGAAAAATTCCATTTTCAAAATAAACAAATTACCATGGAGAATGATAGAAAATAACACTTGTTACACTTTCAGTGATCCCTACTGAAAAAGCTCATTGGGAAGTGTTTGGGGAAAAAGAAAAACATAGATACCCGTATCTAATTTTAGACTTCAGAGAGGTCGCAAAACAATGTTTGCATTAATCGCCATTCACTTCTCCCAGAAGTCTCCCCACTTCTCCCTGTGAACTCCCTGAAAGAGAAGTCACTCCTCCCTCTAATTTGAAAGTAGTGGGAGCCCTGAATGTAGTGAGCAAGATACATTTCTGGCCCCGGCGCCACAAAACTTGAGAATTTACTTAAGTCTGAGAATATTCTCAAATAAGGAAATACTCAAATTTGATTGGCTGAGTTCCTTATTTGAGAATATTCTCAGACTTAAGTAAATTCTCAACTTTTGTGGCGCCGGGGCCTGGATCAACCTTCATCAGGTACAAAATGTATATATGCTCAAATTCAAAAGATGAAAGAGATTGTTACATATTGATCCTACATTGTATTTGATATACATTTGTATTTACACAATGTTTGTCAAGACATTCAAAATTGATCTATTTCTATATTAAGTTGTAATCTCTCCAACCTTCTCAATTAAACCATCGTATTTCTACTAAATATCAACTATTCTCCATCTTCGTCCTCTTTTAGGCCATTATTTATGCACAAATTACCATTTATAGGCTATAAAAATGAGAAACTAATGTGAGCCTTAGCAATGCTAGGACCATCTGTTGGCAATAATTCCCCTAGCAAAAGAAATATTCCTCATTTGTGAGGTGCCAGGTTGAGATGACAGTTTGTCAATTTTAAATGGGTTCTTTTGTTTGACATTACAATTATACCGTTAATACAGAATATAATCGTAAAAATATCCTGTTTTGATAGGAATTTATAAAATGTGTATTCATGATTATTAAGTTAAATTTATACAATAACGACTGAATAGATATGTTAGTATCTGCCATGCTTCAATGTAAATATTTGTATTAAGACTTCAAGATTTTCTTTTAAAAGTTATTGACTTTTTTAATATTTTTCAAATAGTTGTTAACACTGACTTATTTTTAAAATAAAATAATTTTTATATTTCTGAATAAATTATTATTCATAAGGTGTCCTTGACACGTACAGGGATACTTGTAGCGATTTAATTTGAGTTTAGAAGTCATTTCTGAAAATTTTTGCGAGATCCACCATTTGTATGAATCTAAAATTTGTGGTGAGTCTCAACTGAAAATGGCAAGTCCAGGACTCATCTAGGTGAGTTGACAATATTAAACATTATAATTTTTTTAGGAGGATGCTTCCCTCACCATCTTTTAGTAATAAGATAATGTCTATTGTAAAATATATGATACTTGTACCCTTGTATAGAGATTTGTACACATGAGTAACATCTACATTTCATGTAGTCCGAGATTCCTCTGCCGTTCGACGACTATTTAGAACTTGCTGTTGTCGTTGAACGTCAGAGCGCTTGCCATAAGCAAAACAGCAGATTTTCTTCCGCATCTCAACTGTAGCACATTTCCACGTTTTGTGGCTATCAGATTTTATTTTCTATCCAAACCCCTAATATATATCGCTTCACCAATCATTTTTTTATTCATTCATAACCATCTTACCCCCAGAGAGTGGTGTTACACTCGATTACAGCACGTTTTTTCCTTACACCCGATGATTTGGTCATTTCACTGCCATTTTTTTAACGTGATCTCGCGATACTAACTGAAAGATGACAGCAATGCATTGCATGATGGGAGATACTAAATGCAGTGCGCCAAATTAGCATGCGTAAACAAACATACAAGACGATATAAAGCGTATTCTGCAGGAAAAACAGTTCCATCTACAGCTCAAATCAGAGCAGAAGGAAATAATACAAAATATGTTGGATAGAAAAGATTCATTTGGCAGTGTTATCCGTGGGCTTCGGAAAGAGCATGTCTTACGTTTCCCCCTATTTTGGACAAGGTCAGATCATATATGCAAATCATCTCCCATGATACATTGCAGTAATAGTAGTTCTCTCGAAGTCACATGACAAATATTTCAAAATGTCAGTGTTCAAAATGATGAAATCATATGGTCTGGGGAAATAGTGCTGTAATGGAGTGTAACACCAATTTCTGAGGGTAAGATGGTTATGAATTAATAGAAAAATGATTGGTGAAGCGATTTATATAAAGGTTTTGGATAGAAAATAAAATCTGATAGTCACAAAACGTGGAAATGTGCCTCTCTCGAGTGTGAGAGGAAAATCCGCTGTTTTGTTTATGGCAAGCGCTCTGACGTTCAACGACAACAGCAAGTTCCAAATAGTCGTCGAACGGCAGAGGAATCTCGGACTACATTTCATGATGTCTCGCATAACAAAGAAAAAAATGTTTTGAGATGGTCTCTGTTTCAAATTTAAATACAGGATTTTGCATTGTAGAAGTTTTAATAAAAAAACAAAGTTTTTATGTAATAACACTTTTATCCTTTTAAGGATGTGAAATTTGCATTTTATGCAATATTTAGAATCTTCTACTAAGTATTCAATATTACAAAGGTTTAATCACTGATACATGTAGGTGTTTTCACAGCTGATTTAATTAAGTAACATTTCATGTTTCTGTAAAAATGTGACGACAGGAAGCATCTAATAGTATGACGGAAATGAATGCATTAAATTATGTTGTGGTGGACAAAAACAAGTTTTACTTAAGAGCCTTATCAAATTTGTCACCATTTTATCAATGAACAAATACTACATGTATGTGTATTTTTATTTATTTATTTTTTCAAATCTTGTGGGAAAAAATGTGTTGTACAGGGAATGTGACTTGAAATGCTTATAAATGTGTCACCATTTTGTCAATGAAAAAAAGTCTTTGGGTAATTTTTTTTAAAATTATGTGGGAAAAGAATGTTTTGTACTTCAAATTTGTCACCATTTTGTCAATGAAAAAAAACATTTTTATATTTTTTAAACCTAGTGGGGGGAAAATATGTTGTACGACCACAGAATGTGTAGCAGTTGTGGTGCTTTACAATCTCATGAATGGATTCTCGTAAAATTTGACTTCAGCATTGTTTTTATCTTGTGTGAATAAGTTTTTGCAATAAGTTGTGGGTGCAACATCCATGCCATTAGTGTGTATCACTGTTAAAATGTTTGAGTTCAACTCTCACCTGTACAGGTTGTGAGGTGTACTTGATATACAGGTAACCTTGTGTCATAAAGTTTGTCTGACTTGCCAGTTTTCTTCTAATAGCTAGTATGGTCTCGTCCAGCTAGGAAGATTTTCATACATGTACATAGCAAACTTGTGCAATTTATCATAAACATGTAAAAGTTTTATATGACAATAAAAATTGAATTGGAAATTTAATATTAAATTGTGTAAGGATTTGTATTTTTTACTGACTTGCAATTTAATTGGCTCATAAAAAGACATTGAAAGTGTAATAAAGTTCAGAAGAACATTAATGTCAAAATTTATGACTCAAGAAGATTTTATAACTCTTAAATCAATTTTCATATCAGAAGAGGAAGCATTCCTTTAGCTTTCAGTTTACATCCTTGAAATATTCCTTTCAAATACAATCTATAAACAAGAATGCATATATAATAAGGTACTTTAAAATTTTGATATTTGAAATTTGTGTATTGGTTAAGATTTTGTACAAGGATATTTAAGGTTAACAGAACAGATAAAATATGTGCATGCTATCTAAAGCAAACAGTCATTATAAAATCTGTGCATGCTATCTTAGCAAATAGTCATTATACTTTAAAAAAAAATGTAGCTTTTATCACTTTAATGGAGATATCTTATACTACATCTAACAAGGAAACATAAGAGGGTATGACTTCACGGATATGATCTTATAAGGTCATCTGGATTGATCTACAGCTACTCAGTCCTCTGATGTTGAAATTAAGGACAGTTTTTGGCCTTAGGGAGGTACTACATGTATGATTGTATATCTCCATGTTCATTTTTACACCCAGACTACATATGTCATGACAAGCTTCTACCACTATTATTAATTAACCAACTGTCTACCTACCAAGGTTAATCCTAAAAAAATTAGACAGATCATAGTTAATTTAGACAGATTGTAACAGACATGGCATGACCTCAAGAGGTCAACTCTCAAAAGAATCACAACAGTAGATCTTTATGTATCATTGACCTCATCTACAAGAGGTCATAAAATAGATCATAAAGCATGTGTTTACTGTTGCATGTAGTTATGTATATGTGTTTTACTTATCAATATTAGTTTATATCATATACATATCAAAAGGAATATTTAGCATGCCAGGCAAATTTGTCAATATATAATAAAGAGAAGATTAGTTTGCAATAAGAAATATACATGACATAGTAAAATATTTCTATAAATAAACAGGTTAAAATGATCTGGTGATAACCTGTTATAAATACATCATGTATATAAGTAAAATATAGATAGTACTGCTGAAAATTAATTTAAAAAAAGATATAATATTTATTGCATGTTTTTTTGGCGGTTTTTTTCTCAAATTTAAGTCTAAAGGTTATTTTAAAGAAAATATTCAGATATGTACCTTATGACATTCCAAAGTATGACGGCATTTAAAATGCATTTTGTAATTGTACTTTTAATATGTAAATTGTTTTTCTTTTTTTATGATAATGAAAATAATATTTTTAAGGTAAGAGTAATGGTGTTTAATGCCACTTTCAACAATATTTCATTTATATCGTATAAAAAAATGAAAAAAATATTATGTATTTTGTAAATTATTTTTCTTTTTTCTGATAATGGAAAAATATGTTTACATGTATCAGGGCTCGAAATTAACGCTAGCAAGCAGGCAAATTGCTAGTTGAAATTTCAATATGCCTTAATTTTGCTAGTGAATAAAGTTAGAACTAGCAGAATTTTGCTAGTTGCAAAAAATTATGTGTTCAGAATCGTATCTGAACTATGACAAACGTGTAAATTTGTTTTCTCGCAAGATCGGTAAAGATCGCATTGACTTCATAAAAAAGGACGGTATAGTTACATTGTACGCATTTGTCCGAGAAATACGAATATATACGTCTCTGTCCGAGAAATACGAACAACCATACTGGTTCCCGATTTTTAAAATAACATCTGGTTGTAATTTTTACAGTTCAAGTTACCAGTCGAAATGTCAAAAAGAAGAATAGTTTCTGATCACGATATCGATCGCGACGTTACAAAAATTACGAAATTCTTTCGCCAAGTTTCAGGTAGATTTATAATTGTGATTATAGTATTTACAGTGACTAAGAGGAAATAATCGTGAAAATCGTTGTGTGACAGCTGTTACACTGTCTATGAAGGCAGCCTGTCTGCTTGCAAGAAGTTCTTGAAGAATCATTTTTAGAATGGCAAGATTACGATTTTCATTTATCCAACTTTGGCCTAGGTAGAGTAGGCAGGGTCTGGAATTACTTTTTCATTATACTACCAAAGATTTCATATTCTTATGAAACAACTATACCTCATCTGTCTAAATTAAAAAAAATGAAGTCCTGAAATAACCTTTATATGTTCAGACCCCAATGTGAAATCATTAAATACAATTATCGTGTTTTTAACAGAAGTGATCTCATTATTTCATTCAAATAGTTATTATTGCTCTGTTTCCATCTTGATTAACTCTAACTCATCTCCTTTATACAATTTTCACACAAAAAAAGCAAAAAAAATAAAATAACAGACAGGCATATTTCCTTTACTGGCTGTACAATAATTATTCTGTCACATTACATGATGAAAGATAAAACAGTCATTAGTTATATCTTGTTAATAATTATATAATTATTTGAGATGAAAAAAGTTCAGTACATGCACAGTGATGCAGCATGCCTACAACTTTTTTTCATTTGAGGTTACATGTACTCCAACTCCACCAATTTGGGGGTACATGGAATTTTTTGAGGGTACAGTGTGTGGCTCTTTATATTACTGTCCAATAAAAGCCAGAATGTCCAGGAGCGACTTACTTAATGGTCAAGGACGCCTTTCACAATGCGATATAGTCAAGAGACAGTGAATTGCTTAAATTAATAAAACACATAAAACCTTACAGTCTTATTGTTACATACATGTATTTCAATGAAAATAACATACATTTTTTGTTAAATTTGGTTGCTAGTCAGGTCAGTCTGTTTGCTAGTAGATTTTTATTTAACTAGCAAAATTTTGCTTGTGGTGAAAAAAGTTAATTTCTAGCCCTGATGTATGTTGTGAAAAGAACACCTTTTTTGATAATTGCACATTGTTTGATAAAAGTTAATATTTCAACTATTTTGACTACCTGTAGTTTGAGGATACAACAGACAAGCATATCATGAAAATATATATATATCATAGGTGTCTTGTTTTTTATTTTATTTTTAGACTGAAAATAATACATATTTTTCAGCTCTAATTAGCAAATTTATTATAATACATAAAACTTTTTTTTTTCATTCATAGATCTTGTTCATAGAAACTTGAACTTGTATAAGTATTTGATAAATTTCCAGTTTTAAAAACAAAATTTCAGCAATAATATTTACATGAAAATGATATAGAAATTTCAAGAAAATATATATAAATAAAAAAAAAGAAGAAATTAACAAGTATTATATACAAATATATCTAAAGAATTTTCATGGCAGGTTATGACTACTTCAACAATTTCATAACTTTTTTTTTACATATAATAGTAGTTGTATGTGATGTGATAAAAAAAAATGTTACAAGCTGATTAAAAAACATCAAATTTACAAAGACTGTAATGTGTTAACAGGAGCAATGAAACATTAAGATCTGTTAGGTGCACTGAATATACCTCTGTGTCACACAGCTTGTCACACTGATAGAAATTAACATCAAATTTACAAAGACTGTGATGTGTTAACAGGAGCAATGAAGCATTAAGTCTTCTTAGGTGCACTTGATATACAAATGTACCTCTGTGTCGCACAGCTTGTCACACTGATACAAATTTACATAAATATTACAAAGACTTTAATGTGTACATGTTAATAACAGGAGCAATGAAGCATTAAGTCTTCTTAGGTGCACTTGATATACATCTGTGTCACACAGCTTGTCACACTGATAAAAATATGCAGTGTTACAGATAATATATACAGTCTGTCAAGCGACTCCTGATTTTGAGCTGTTCATGATTTTTTCCTGAATTTGTTAGATAAACTCCTGATAACTCCTGATTTTGAACTTTTTCCCCACAAAATAAAAAAAAAATAACATAATATGTTGAAATTATCTTAGTGTAAAGCATCTTATCAATAAAAGGAGGTGAGGAAAATGGCCTAAGTAAGATCTAGACCTTTTAGCCTGCCGATTACATTCTGACATTCTGATAATGACTTTCATCTGGAATCAAAAACACCATGCTTAAATTTGTAAATTATGGCCTGAAGGCTCTTACTTAGAGGGGAGGAAGGTGGCCGTTTTTTTGTATGGTTTTATCACTTTTTATATAAAAATATTCCTGATAATCTCCTGATTTTTAACTAAAAACCCTCCTGATTTCCTAATTTTTTTAAGCCAAAAACTGCTTGACAGACTGTATATAGTAATATGGAGATTTCATTGTATAATAAAGCCACGGTCCATATAATTACCCAAAGGTACCCAAAGGGACCTAAAATGTACCCAAAGGGACCCCAAATGTATGCAAAGGGACCATAAAATATACTTTAATTGTCATTAGAATAAGAATGTGTAATTAATTTGTGTATTTGACATTAAATTTACTCTTTTCAGACATGTAATGATGTATTTAATGACCTGAATCTTGACCTTCAAAAATGGATACATGTATATTACTATGGGAAAAAAATACAGTGACATTTATATGAAATTGTATCTGTTAAATTAGTAAATAAGTTTAATGTTTGATCATTTATTTAAAGACAACAGTTACTGCATGACAGTGCTTGGTATACGAAAGCTCGGCTTGGACTACAAAACCTGAGCGGAACTAAGAAAAAGCCAATCATCGCCAATCATTGGTATTCATTAATAAATATGATCAAATATTGATTAATGTGTCGGTCAAAACCAAACCGTTGTTTATAAATTATTTAATTGCAAAAACAAAAAACTGAACTGCAATACAGACCTTGAGTGGAAATTCAATGTTTCTAAGAAGCTCTTCATCAAAGAAAATAACGGAAATAAGGCGACAAAAATAACCGCTTATATTTTGACAAACATAAAGTATGACTAAATTATATGATTTACAGGGTTTACTAGTATTTGACATTTAAATTGTTATTTTGAATACCTATATGGTCCCTTTGGGTAGCTATAGGGTCCCTTTGGGTATCTTTAGGGTCCCTTTGGGTAATTATATGGACCCTAAAGCCATGTTTTGTTGTAGTTAATATTTCCACAAGGAAATTTTTTATGCTACACACAAATGTACAATCAAATTTGTAAATATGATATCACCAAAGAAAACGTGGTCTTTTAAGACAGGTGACTTTTTAAAAGGGGTTCAATTAAATAAAAAAAAATTATGACAGGACAAGAAAAATGTGACCTTTTAATACAGGTGGCTGCTTAATGGGGGTGGAGGTATACCATTAAGGTAGGTTTAACTGTACCTTTATCTGAGTATTTGAATTTGGATCAGTGATAATTTCAACTTATCTAGATGAGTACTGAACTCATCAAGTGTGTTTGGGACTCCCAACTTTTGCAAAAATAGTAAAGAATACACTACACATGACACATGAATATTTGGTAGCTAAAAGAACTGTCAAAATTTTAACCTACAAGAACCACTGATGGATAATTATTACTTCAAAGGGATTTGGGAGGGGGAGGGGTGTTTAACACCACTTTCAACAATGGATCATAGCATGTAAGCATGTAATAGAGTTATCCCAAGTTATCCACTGATGAAATTTAAACTTGCATGGATCCCTGATGGGTAAATATTACTTCAAATGGACCATAGCATGTAATAAACTTATCCCAGGTTATTGACTGATAAAAAAATTGAACATAACAATGTACAACTGTTTGATTAAACAATAACTACAGACTTAAACCAATAACTCTAGATTATTCTTAAGTTTATCTAATAAAAACAGTTTTTTTTTTCTCACTTTATATTTGAAGTGTTGATAACCTGTCATAACAGCAGGTTATATACAAAATGTAGCTAGGGTGTATAAATTTTGAAATAATCAAATTCACTTAAAACATTGCCTATGATTTATTTATTCATTATCCACCTTAATAATATTTGTGTTTATTTTAACGTTTTTTACGGGTGGCTCAAGAAGTAAGGTAGTTGGATCACCTAACAACTCGTACAAGCCTATCACCAATATGGCGTAGGTTCGCGCCCAGCTTTGTAAATTACAAAAAGGGTGCTCTCGACTCGCAGCCGCAAGTGATAAAGTTTACCAGTTGCCCGCCCATGGTCGGTGGTTCTCTGCAGGTACTCCGGCTTCTTCCACCACTAAAATTGGTCACCATGATATAGTTGAAACATTGCTGAAAGTGGCATTAAACACAATAAATCTAAATCTTTATGTCTTTTTAGGCGTAAAAAAAAACCATATTTTTTAAAGTTCTTCAGAGTTTACATTTTGGGTTCTTGGAACTTCCTCCTGAAATTTAAGCCCAATAACTGACGAAGGTTGGGTTAGGGTTGTGGTGTTTAATGCCACTTTGAACAACTTTTCAGTTTTATCTGGATGGTCAGTTTTATTGACATGAAGTCAAAATCCTTTTTCCTTTGTTTACATGAAAATGTTTTCTTCAAATTTAAACATAATTTCTTGTAGGAGGCTGCAGGGCCAAACAATTTTTTTGCCATCTTTCAGCTAAAAGATATTTCATTTCTGTAAGTTTGGGGACAGAAACTAAAAAAATACAGATAGTCCCAGTATACCCCCTCCCCTCAAATTAAATTGTCATTCCCTTACTGAATTAATAAGGTTCATTCTCTCCACCTCATGCAAACTTTTCACAACATACATTTTGTCGCATGATCCAAAAATCTGGTGAAAAGGAGGGTTTGTTTAATTCAAAGATTAATTCTCCTCAAGTACACATATAAATCTAGCTATCTCTTTTGTTGAATATTTTCATTGGTAGGAGAGAGGGCATCGACACCTACATGTTCAGATACTTAATTGGAACATGCATGGTATATTAATGATACATGATCATCTGTTTTGTTTATGTTAAAACAAATGCCCAGTGATTGATATGCGTGTAGTGTTGTACATTCTCAAGTACCTACTTATGTTGAAAGCTGTGTATGCTGGAGAGTTTTCCTGGTATTTCCTTTTGATGTTTTACTTCCTGCATACTCCAATGTATAGATTGAAACCTGTATAAAATGAACCTCCTTGGGACCAATTTTTGTGTTCGGAATAGACAGTTGTTCGGTTTATGCAGCTTTACAGGTTAAATCAAAGGTTTTCGACATTGGGACTTTATTTAAGGTTCAGTTTATACAGAATTCAGGTCTATTCAGAATTCGGTTTATACAGATTTCACTGTACCATCAAAAACTTAGAGGGGCCCGGGTGGCTCAATGAGTTAGGTCGTTGGGATCTAACAACTCCTACAAGCCTATCACCAATACGACGTGGAATCGCGCCCGGCTTTGTAAATTAGAAAAAAGGGTGCGCTCGACTCACAGCCGCAAGTGATAGAGTTTACCAGTTGCTTGCCAATGGTCGGTGGTTCTCTCCGGGTACTCTGGCTTCCTCCACCACTAAAACTGGTCGCCATGATATAGCTGAAATATTGTTGAAAGTGGCATTAAAACACCAAAAATCAAATCAAATCAAAAACTTAGCTGGAGCCCAGTATCCGAAGACTACTAAAATTTGGACATGGCAACTTAAAATTTCCAGAGAGGAGTGCAGCTGGCTACTGAAATTTTGAATATTTCATGTGCAAAGTCATATTCAGTTGGTGGGTTCCAAAAGTGTTTGCTTTCCTACCCAAATTGTTATTTCGAACTGAAGCAGAAATGTTAGATTTACCTCTGCTTTGTTACCTCAAGAGTCGATAGACCAAACATGATTCCCTGAACTAACACGCTATTCAAAGCTATCCATAATAAATAGGCTCAAGCTTATGACTATTGAAGTCTCCATCATATAAGGCCACTTCCACCATAGTCAACCCATGTTTTTTCATGCCAGATATAGAGAACCCTTTATTTATAGACATTAGAAGTAATTAAATAAGAATTAAATTCTGGATGTATATAAATAGTTCAGGGATGTTTTTGTTTATGTTATTTTGTTATCTCCGTTAAATAGCACTTCAATAAATTATTGTTTTAAAGAATGTCTTCCCGTTCAATGGCCTATTATATAGTGTATGTTGTAGGTTAATATCTTGCAATATCATTGCAATAATCAGGAATTGGTCTATTCACATTTTGTACATGTACAACATTTATGTGGATTTATTTATTGACATTTTTGTATTTAGGGGGGAGGAGGGGCTGTTAATATGATAACTGCAATCAGGTGTGAGTTTGATTCCTGTGCATGGCAAGATGCACTTGATACAACTTTGTGATTTTGTCTGTGACTTGCAGCAGGTCAGCAGTTTTCATTCTGTCTGGTTTCTGCCACCAATAAAATTAACCCATCACGATATAACTGCAATAGTTTTGAAAGTGGAGTTAAACAGTTAAAAATAAGTAATAATATGGGGACATCATAAGGAAATATATACATTGTTGTATCGGTATATAGAACTCGTACTGCTTTCTATGATTGGACGGGATCAGTCATCAGGGTTTTTGTTGGGAGTATTTTAAACTAATTTGTCCTGGGCTTACGTTCATTAAACTTCTGAATACAGGTTTCATACTCGTACTACAAAATCATCCAATCAGAAATCTTTAAAGATTGGATACAGTGTTTTGATTGGATGTTTTTAGAGAACAAGTACAAAAAATTGTACTGGACTGTTTTATGACCACGATGCCAGTCCAGTGTATACAATGTTCTAATTGGACGATATATTATAATACAAATTATAAAACTCATAATCAAAGTTTTTTAAGCATACAATGTATGGCCTGGGATTCCTATAAGATGAAATGTTAATTTAGCCAATCGTTTTTTAAGCATACACTGTATGGCCTGGGATTCCTATAAGATGAAATGTTAATTTAGCCAATCGTTTTTTAAGCATACAATGTATGGCCTGGGATTCCTATAAGATGAAATGTTAATTTAGCCAATCGTTTTTTAAGCATGCAATGTATGGCCTGGGATTCCTATAAGATGAAATGTTAATTTAGCCGATTTTAGCTATCCTGTTTAGACCCAATGGTATATACTTTCTCCTAAAGACTTTTAAATTATTTGGTTTTCCAGTCTTTTGACTTTGAGCGTACCTAATGAGGGTTATTCCAGAAATGTGTCATGCACACTAAATTTGATATACATTTTATATCAACATTGTTATTGTGCTTCTAACAATGTACGTTGTAGTTGTATATCCATCCTGCAATATGTTTTCTTGTCTTATCCTGTGTTTGTTTACATCAAAAAATCATGTTGGACAAGGAGGTGTAACATGTCAGACCTCAGCTGCTTGTCTTGTCTTTACATGTAAGATGTATTTCTCTATATAAATATTTAGCAATTTCAAATTTCTGCTAATGTTAGGACTTTAATTGGCTAATTGAAACTTCAGTTTTGTAATAATTTCAAATTTTTATTAGCCCTTGGCTAGTAGACTGGTGACTAACAAGACACGTACATGATGTATGACCAAGTATGCAAATGTACATGTACATGTATGTACTTGTGAAAAGAACGTTTAAACAGTGATGGTCTGCAAATCCACCAATATCAACAAAATGAACAACTACCGTTCACCTGAAATCATTGAACACAAAAAAAAAGGCCCAAGACCTTATGGCGTTGGAAGTCAAGGCCTGATATAGGATATATGGATAGGGACAAAATTATAGCTGAGGATCCCATCTCCCCTTCCCCTTCTTGGTAATTTGATTTAGAACGGAATACAGATATATAAACAAATGATAAAAAAAAACCTGCACAGATTCCTTCCACGTAATTGTCAACTTTTTTTTTACTGGTCAAATTAAATTACTTTATTTTTTAACTTTTTTTTAGCTGGTCAAATTAAATTACTTTATTTTTTAACTTTTTTTTAGCTGGTCAAATTAAATTACTTTATATTTTGTACATTTCATCAGGAGGAAGTTCAATTTCGTAATTAATTTCACTTTAGTAATGCTACAATACATTTTGGTATGTCTAGCTGCATGTAAATGTATAAAAAAAAAATCAGTTTTTAGTTTTTATGTCTACCTTTGCAGTACCATGCTTCTAACTGGTCAAATTATAAGATTACGTTTTTTTTTGTACATTTCATCAGGAGGAAGTTCAATTTCATAATTGGTTTCACTTTGTTATTGCTAGCCCATGTGATGTCTATAGTCTATATGAAGACATCAATATGTTCGTTTTTATATCTCTACCATAACAGTACCTTAACAGTGTATAGACCAATCAGCTAATGAACAGTAGGTGTTTCCCAGTCGTTAATGTATGTTATTGATTAATTACGTGTCTCCTGTTTTGACATTTTCATGTTTTTACAATAGTCAGACAGATTTTTTTGCCTGTTAAGGGACTGAATTTTTGTTGTTATTACAAGCTGATGAATTGACATCAAATAATTATATTATATAATTTCCCAAGGATCTTTGTATTGTTATGATCTTCATTTAGATGTTGTTTAAGGCGTAAATGTGTAGTTACATGTCAGTGACAAGATTGTTGATAGACATTTTCCTTGTGATTTTAATATACATTGTATATAGTATAGTAAAACCTGTCTAGGCTGGACCTCCTTGGCACCTGCTTTTGTGTATGGAGACAAGTGTTCGGTTTATACAGGTTAAATATACAAAGATTTCCTGCATTGGGACTTTATTCAAAGTTAGGTTTACAAGATTTGGTTTTATTCAGGGTTTGGTTTAGGGACGGACCATTTAACTTCTGGGGGGGTTATGTATTTTTTCTATAAAAATATTCTGATTCCCAGTGTTGCCGAAAAAAAATATTCTGATTTTGGTGGAGGAAAAAAAAATAATCTGATTCAGAGTTTTTGTCATATAACCTAATGTTAAATTCTGGAAAAAAAATTTGTGACAAAAAAAAAAAATATTCTAACTCTTGTGTTGTCCAAAAAAAAATTTCTGAACGAAAAAACAAACCATAACACCCCCCCCCTGCAAGTTAAATGGTCGGTCTCTTAGACATGTTTCACTGTACTTATTTATTAGCAGTGTACAGGAGGATATGCTGTTGCAAAATCTAAACAAAGCAAAGATTTAGAATTGTTTCTGCCAAATTTTCCTGAACATTTCAGATCACTTTTGAAAATATGAGGTTTTCAGATTTATTTGAAACCAAATGCATTTTTTTTTTTTTAGCTTTGTGTTATTGAGGAAATATTGGACAAAGCAAAAGTTGATCTTCACATTACCATAATTTTGCAAGATATCCATACATGTACTTGAGGGAAGGGTTGAGATCCCATTAACTGGTTTAATCCCACCACATATTTGTGTCTGGCCCAAGCCAGGACCTGGATTTTCAATGTCATATATGTTTTGATGTTTGAGAGTTGAAAGGTGATTGATTGTTCATTTCGTTGATATTGATGGATTTGTTGACCATCACTGTTTAAACTTTCTTCTCATAATTTAGAAAAGAAAAGGATAATTTTTCTCCTAAATATGAATACAGGTTTAAGATCTGCTTCTTGTCAAATGAAAGACATGTTGTAGAAATAAATCTATGACAATGTTGGCATCATAAAAGTATATGATAGTTCTTAGATTGCTGTTGATGTTGTTAATCTTACACTCACTGTATGTTCAATGAAAGGGCTAAGCGTTTTTGTGAGTGTATACATATTGTATTACACACACAATGTTTTATTACATGGTTTGATTTGCAGTTGTGGTACATGTAGTAAGGTCAAGGATATTATTTGTAAAACCACAATGGTGAAAACCATGATTTCTTTGTGTTAGAGTTTTCCAACCATTCTGTAGAAATAGTGTAATTGGGCTATCTCACTGTTTAGAATATCCAACTTGATAGCAAGCATCACAATTGAGTCCATGCCAAAGACCCTCCACCTTTATATTTGGACCCTTTATTTGTAGGTCTAACAGAAATGCTAGGGTATGATATTTATGATAAACATTCTATATTTTTTTTTCAGGAAAGAGTCCATGCAAAAGACCCTCCACATGTATATCTGGGCCACCTGCGGGCATATTTGGACCCTAGGTCTACCAAAAGTGCTAGGGTATGATAATTTACAATTGATGTTGTTTGTATATATGGTTAAAGCATGAGATTCCTTACACAGAAGAGCTAGTCTAGTTTGAACTAACACATGTACCCTACTACCACATTGTCCTAAAGATCTGTTTTTATTTTTCTGGAATTTCCTTGTTTGAAAAAATTGTTACTATGTTAGTTTGCAGCTTAACGGACTCCACGTTTTATTACTGTGTCCAATGTTCTTGTAAGTATAGTATTCCCCCTATTATAAGGCCATTCTATCTGCAGTTAAATTATACTTTATAAGAGCAGTGACTTTTCTTGACCGGGGACAATTTAGTAATATTATATTATTTCAATGTGTCTGAAATCTATCCTGATAACTTAGGGGTATTGCCTTTAGAGGGAGCGAGCGGCCTTGTGAAAGGGGGACAACTCTTGGACGTAAAGTTATTTAACTGTTTCATGGCTCACTGAATAACATATTAGAATTACATGTACAGTGTATTAAAAATAATAAGTAGAAAATGTTTGTTCTTATTGAAATTAGGGTAAAAAAATATTGGGTGAGGTGTAGGTTTGGTTGTTAGATGGATAAACAGCTAATCAGCAATATTTGATTTGAGACCTAATTGCCGAAAAATTAATTTCAAATGGTTTTTATCATGTAATGCAAAGAAATTAGATTTGTATCAGTCTTTGTGCTAACCCACTTGCCTGAAGCCCAGGACAAGTAAAACTGAATTTGGACAAGTGAAAATTAGGAAAGAATTTGTTTGAATAAATAGAATTTTGTTTTCTTCTAAATTTGGCTTTGGACAAGTAGGTGAAATAAATTAAGGCAAAGACTGTTTTGTATGACCTTTTTTCATGTCACTTAAAAATTTTAGGTACCCTTGTGAGTGAAGTTTATTTTTCACTAATGACATTTTTGGTTCTAAGGCCAAAAAAAAATATGTGTGTTTCTGATTGCATGGTCTTCAAAATTAGGGTCGGTAGATATATAGGTAGAGATTTTTTTTTTTTTTTTTTTTGAAACCTACAAGTATGCTCCTTCCTCTAAAACCACACAAACTTGTTTCTTTCTTTCTTACTACAGCTTATTAATTATTTGACATGCATGAATCATTTATACTGGTTCCAAACATCGATCAAATCTACAAGGAAATGAAGAAAATTCAAACAGGAAACCGCATCTATTGTTGAAGTCGGAAACAAACAGGGAAACGGAGACGAATTTCCGGATTTTGACAATCTATTATTTTTTTGGCATAAAAAATGTTAGGGTCTGCGGTAAAATTTTAGGGTCGGTCGGTTGATCGGAAACACACATTTTTTTTTGGCCTAATATATAGAGTCCATAAAATTCGGACATCCTGTTTATATAGTTCCTATTACATGCTTTTCTAGCTTTCTTTATGCTTTCTTATATTCCCATCAGGAAAATTTTATCTTAGTTTGTATATTTGTACCTAACCCAAGAGACCGACTTTAACACTACTATATAGCTACGATAACCATATTTCATAGCGAAAAGTAGATATAGTCGTTTCCAGTGTAATTTATCTCTATTTTATATCTTTTTTTAGAAATTGTATAATTGAATATTCTGCAATTTGCATATTTTTTTCTAACAGTATATATGAGAATTCCATTTCACATACGTTTTGTTAACCAACATTAAAAAAAAATTGCAACTTATTCTCTTGGGAGGTATATGATATTGGAGTAAGCATTCATATTACTGTATGAAGTGTGAAATTTTTACTTTTTCCCAGACTGTTTTTTTAGATGTTTCTGTAGATATTACTATGTATAAATAGAGAGATAACAGAAATTTTGAAAAGTAGGCATAAAAACAATTCTGAACTATCGAATAATGTCTGATGTTGCGTGAAAAAGTTATTTGAAAAGTGAAATAAATTTTCCATAATGGTTGAAAAAAAAATGAAATGAGATCTCTTAAGAGAATCTATAAGAAAAACCATAAATAAATTATCATGTCTTTTTGTTCTTTCTGTAGATGACTGTGTCCCTAAGTAAATTATGTACCATGACGTAGTTTGTTTATCAAGGCATTGGAATAGTTTTTTGGAGGGGGGGGGGGGGTTTGGAAGTCATGTGTTCATTGAAAGAATTGATAGAACACATGTTATATTCCTGTACAGTGAAACGTGTCATGGACATTTTTTTTTTTTTATCGAGATACAAATATCTAAATAAGCATCCTTCTTTTTCACAATATAACTTAAATATTGTTGAAAGTGGCGTTAAACAGCATAACCCTAACCCCCTCTAACCAATGACCATACATTTTGTATTTGCTTCTTCTCTAAGCATGCATCATTAATTATATAACATGTTATAGCAAAGACTTGTTGGTTCAGACTCAGGGTAAATATATCTACATGTACATGTACAGAACCTGTGTACCATTGTAATTATAGCACCATTAAAATCCATCTTATTATACCCCCACTCCACCGGAGGGGGGTTATACTGTTTTACCTCTGTCCATCCAAGATATTTTTCGTCGCATTTTTCTCAGCAACTATTGATGGCAGAAATCTGATATTTGGTCACAAGCTTCATATAGGTATGCCATACTGTGGGTAGCGTTTTTGGACCCGTCAGATTCCTACTTCCTGTTTGCCGACTTAGTTGGTTTTTATACACATTGAACATATATGCGGGGGTATCATAAGTGAGCATTAGCTCACAGTTCATCTAGTTGTGTTTGGTACAAAGCAGACATCATCATCATCTCATCAAAACATGACTTGTTCTTACTCCAATATAAAACTACCTGAAAATAATTGTTCATCTTTGTTAAACAGCTATCTCTTGCTCGCTGACACTTTCCTTAAATAAATTTAAAGGGAGATAACCCACCAATGTTTCACACTGATGGCCTCATTTAAAGATATATTAAATTTGTTCTGGATAGTCGTAATAGTATTCATGGAAATATCGAT
>MJUT01024318.1:529596-541909 GCA_002080005.1 Gigantidas platifrons
AAAAAAAATGAAAATGTATAAATTAAAAAAAAAAACTCAGAATTTTTAATGAATTTTTAGTCTATTTAGGTTAAAATATAAAGCTTCATTTTACCAGTAACACATTGACAGTTTAGTATGATTTAGATACAAAACATTTGGTTTGTTCATCAACTTATTGTTCCTTTACACTAGACATACACATTACTATATTTATTTCCTGTTTAGAAGGAGTTAAAATGAGAAAAGAGTCATGGAAGCCTGTACATCATTCATCTTTAAAGCAAAATAGCTTCTGTAACAATTCTGAAATAATGATACAAATTATTGCTGTCTTTGGGGAAATATTCTCAAAATGTACATGTACATGTAATGCATTTGTAGTACACTTGTACTTGGATAGTTCAGGGTTATTGAGGCTGAAGTTGTGTATGTATTGGGGAAGGGGGACTGTTCAAGGCTTTCAATATTTTTCAAGTGTTCCAGTACTTCACTAGTTACAGGTAGTACAGGTACTTTTTTTTATCTTTTTTTTATTAAAATTTGAACAATTTTCATGAATATCTTATACAACACTCTTTAAAATCAGGAGGTACCAAAGACCATTTTAGGCAGGTAAAAGTACCTAGAACCACCCCTTATTGAAAGGCCTAGGTGTTAGTACAGAACTCCCAACATTCTGAATATCAAAATGCTTGTAGACTTAAAAAAAAAATCAATTCATAAACAAATTCTAAATTTTATTGAAGAAAACTTGAATGCAGTGTAAACAACTACCGAATAACCTTGTAATTGATATATATACATGTTAATTCATTTATTCACTTATTCTCTTTAAATTTACATGCTTGTTATTTATTACGGGAAAAGTGGTATCAATATTTATAACATGATTCCTGATCAATAGCTCCTAGTATCTAATTAAATCAAAATATTTGTTATTCTCTCTGTATGTATTACAGATTCCAATGGGAGGGGCACTTTTTGAAATCATCAATTAATCACCTTCGATTAACGATTAATCATAATAGACCAGATTAAATAATTATTTGGCAGGAAATATGAAATTAGGCTTTTATGTAATAACAAAATATTAACTTCATAATGGAAACCAAAGTAGTCATTGATATTAGTGTGAGGTCAGTTGTGGAAAAATAAGGAGGTCTGAAAATGTGTTGAGGCAATAATTTGAGCAGTAAACTGAAAGTAACTTTTAAGCCAACAATCGTTTGTATTCATTTTTGTCGGGGTCGTGATCATGATCATAATGTAGTTGGATTTATAACTACCTATGCAATCAGTGTCTATCAACACTAAAGTTGTGAATTCCAACCTCGTTCATGGCGAGGTGTACTCGATACAACATTATGTGATCAAGTTTGTCAGTGATTTGCGACAGGTCTGTGGATTTCTCCGGGTCCTCCGGTTTCTTCCACCAATAAAACTGACCGCCATGAAATAACTGAAATATTGTTGAGAGTGGCATTAAACACCACAACCATAACCCTAACCCAACATTTTTAGTTCAATTTGATAATATAAGTGTAGAGATCTTGTTATGTAAAAATTGTTAAGTATTTTTACATGCAAAATTAATTTCCTCTGTAATAAAAACTCCATTTCTTCTACTGGTAATTATATCACATTCATTATAAACAGTAGGAAGCATGTTTTATCATTAAATGGTGTTATTCATTACACAAGACAAAAAACAGATTACATTTCTTCTCAGTTTTCACAAAGAAAGATCCATTTGTTCATTTTCAATTGTCAAAATTTGAAAGCTATAATTTTAACGATTTCACAGAGTTCTAGAGTTCTAAACAGTTCTAGAGTTCTAAACGAGAGCCAAGTAATGACTAAGAGTTATTTATTAGTAAGATATGAGGTTCTTTTCTTTGAAATTAAAAATATTTGCATGTTAAGGATAGGTATATGCATAACTGCATGTATTTTTATGATTCAGCATCCTTTAATTAACTCCAAGTAAACACATTGTTTTGCCTTCTTCTTGAAACAAACATGAGATTATTTATTTGAAATATGCTGTACCATTAAAACTATTAAGGTTTATATGTACATTTATATTGTACAATGTACATGAGTAGATGTTTTGCTGATTTTTATTTTCCATACTTATATTAACAAAACTTTATGCTCAGTTCAAACATTTTATGCTGTAGTGTTATTAACTTGTACATGTACAAAAATGTACATGTATTTCTATAATTTGATTGGTATTAAACTTTGAATAGTGTTATTCAATATGAAATGATACGGTTGTACAGTTTCTTTTTTGCTGACGATGGAATTACTGTAAACCATGATATTTTCATTTAATATGCATGTACATGCAGTGTATCATATTCATCTTCGCTAGCCAAGGGTTACGATCCACTCCTCTCCTCTCCACCCTTGGCAGATTAAGTCAGAATTTTGTGATTCCTGTGTATCGCCCTCTAGCGGATTTATGAAGTTAAACCCATTTGCATTACATCATTATCAACCAATGAGAATGGTTGTACTATTGCCTGTTCAAAGGGAGAACATATTAATTGAGCAAATACTTTAAAAGTTTCTGTAAATATCGTTCTTCTGTGTTTGGGGAGGGGGGTTCAAAGATTCATGACAAAGTCTATAGTTTACTCCTCATGTCGCCATTGTTTACATTTTTCTTTCTCTACATGTGATCGTTGCGTGATCTTTTGTTAAACGCATTTTGATTGGACTCAGCCACCTACTGCTGCATCGAATAGAAAACAATACCATGAGGACCCGAAATTCTGACTTAATCTGCCAAGGGTGGAGAGGAGAGGAGCGGATCGTAACTCTTGGCTTTATAAATAAGCGAAGATGATCATATTAAACTTCACTTGAAATTGAAATAATCAAATCGTAGATGTATGTACTCCTTCAGTTATGCTATCCATTCATAATTCAAATTAAGTTCAATTCATCCAATCATACTCTTGTGAAAGGCTTATTGTCAAATCAGATCTCAGTTGTACTTTAAATAACCTCATGATATGTTCTATGTAATAGGCTTTTTATATTATCCAATCAGATCTATTATCCAATCAGATCTTAGTTGAAATTCAAATACTTTTTTGTAACCCAATGATATGTTCTGTTTAATAGGCTTAGTATCCAATCACTTCTCAGTTGAAGTTCAAATAAGCCAATGATATGTTTTGTTTAATAGGCTTATTATATTATCCAATCAGATCTCAGTTGAAATTCAAATAACCCAATGATATGTTCTGTTACAGGGAGCCTGTGTAGGAATGGTTGCCTTTCCCCTTCAGTGTGGTATTGATATTGTACGAGTCTTACTTAATTATCTTGCTTATACAAGTCTTCAGTTGCAAGCCTGATTTTTATTTGACTGCGATGTTTTAGGCATGATACATGTTTTACTAATTTATGTTTTAAGGGAGGGGACTGGGTGTGTGGCTTGAGATAATATTTTGACAGTTGCTAAAATACTGAGGAAAAAAAACAGATTCAGTGAAATGAAATTTGAAATACAGTATCATGCATGTATTTTTGTGTAATCTGTTGGTAGCCATGTTGTCTTAGATTCAACGTTGTGTGTGTTGTCCCTCCTATTTTTGTTGTTTAACACCATGTGTTGTAGAAATCATGACAAACTAACGTTTAATTTGTTCCATCATACAATGTTTATATGTGCACATTATGTTGTCAGATTTTTCAGACATGATGCATGAATTTACAATATATACAGTGAAACCTGACTAAGCTGAACCTGTTTGGAATAGACAGGTGTTCCATTTATACAGGTTAAATTAACAAAGATTTCCTAAATTTTGACTTTATTTATAGTTAGGTTTATACAGGATGCTGGTTTATTCAGGGTTCGGTTTAGACAGGTTTGAATGTACGGTCAATCCTGTCTTATGTGACCTTCCAAGGGAACATTGAAATATGGTCACATAAGACAGGTGATCACTAAATACAGGTTTATTTAATATTAAATGCATTGTGAAAGGAAATTAAAATTAAGGTCACATAATACAAGTTGTTGCTTAATAGAGGTGGTCACTAAAGCAGGTTTGACTACATGTATGGTGAGTTATGCTCATTATTGAAAACTTTTCTGTGACCGTGAAATGTACAAAAAGAACATCAATCAACGTGCTTGTTCCTTTACTTTAATTTGTATCTAAATGTAATGTTGGACAGTCTCTCATGTTCATTTACATCCATATCCTTTCTTACTTTACTTCAATTTGTGTCCAAGTGTAATGTTGGTTAATATCTTGTGTTCATTTACTTCCATACCATTTCTTACTAACAGGACCATCAGAGACATAGCGTGATAAACCTGCACTGTGATAGAAGTGTCACTCTCAGTGTTTCAGCTAGACTTTGAAATCTTCAGGACAATTGCCAGTTTTATCAAAATTTCTTCAGGACATTCTTTAAATAATTAAATGTATTTTTATAAAGTTCTTCAATACAATTTGAGATATATAAAATTACAAATGTGCTGAATCATTGCACTCTTGTTAGTGATACTGATGTACTTATATATTTTTCCCCCTTTAAGCTGTTTTAGTGATAACACTGAAGGATACCACCAGGGTAGATTTCTATGTAATTCTAAGCTTCTTCCTCTTTCTATTATTAATCGTATGACAGAATATTGATGTCAAAATACAGTGGAACCTGTCTAAGGCAAACATGATTGGGACCATTTTCAGAATAAACAGGTGTTTGGTTTATGCAGATTAGATTAACAAATATTTTCTAAATTGAGATTTTAGTAACAGTTCATTTTAAACAGTATTCCAGTTTCTAAAAGGTTCGATTCAGACAAGTTTCATTGTAATACAGAAAATAAATATTTTTGTTTAAGCCCATATATATTACATGTAAAAGTTAAGGTTCTTTTATGAAGTACCCATTTTCTTTAAAGTCTATTTCTAAGACTATCAATCTTAATTTCAGGTGGTCTTCAGGGTTTTCATTATGATTTTAAGTAGCCGATGGAAATTGACATGTGACCGATAAGATTTGGTATGGAAAGGTCTTTAGATCCTAATAATAGTGAAAAAAAATCAATTTTCCATTTGTAATTTTTAAAATTATGGAATCCAAATTTAAATTAACCGATGATTTTCATCGGCAATTGGTTGAAAATTACAACCCTGGGTCTTAATTAGTGCTCTTATATTATATGATCTTAACGTCAAGTTTAAATGCAATCACTACTAAAGTTGTGAGTTTAAGTCTGACCCCATGGTGAAGTATACTCGATGCAACTTCATGTGATCAATTTTGTCAATAATTTGTATTGGGTCGATAGCTTTCTCCAAAATACTCTGATCTTCTCCACCAGTAAAATTTACTACCACAATATAACTGAAAAAGGTGTTGATACCCATAAACCAACTATTTAAACTAGGTGTATTATTTACATGATAGGTTTGAGGAACATAAACTGTTTTTAGGATATAATTATGTAAAAGCCTTTACATGAATTACAGCCTTTTGTTGAGGAGAATAATTGCTTAGCTATTATGAAGTCATTTAAACAGCTTCATTTAATTAAATGATGACTTTTTTTTGTGTCAAGAAATGTCTTGTGTGCAGCATCTGCTTATAAACCCTTGTACAATGGATAATTGAGAAATTGTTTATTCTGAACTCGTACTTGTAGATTTTACATTAGAAAATACATATACATATATGTTATATATTGTACATGTATCTTTAAAAACCACATCTGTGGTGTAATGGTTAGCGTGCTCCTCTCAAGTGACGTAGATTGTGGGTTCGAGCCCCGATCGTGTCAAACCAAAGACTATAAAATTGGTATTTGTTGCTTCTCCACTAAGCACACAGCATTAAGGAGAAAGGGCAGAGTCTGGTTGGCTCGGAATCAGGAATAATGTGTCCGAGGGGGTGGCATGTCTATCCGTGGACTGTTGTTTCAGTGAGCTAGCACTATAAAAATCCAGCTATGTGTGTTGGTCTAGTAGAAAGCAGACCTCATCATCATTTTATTGAAAATGAACTTGTTCTCACCATGATATAGCTGGAAATTTGCTGAATTGGCATTAAACAACAATCACTCACTCACTCATTGTATCTTTAAACTCTGAATTTAAATTAGGACATTTAAAAGTAATCATGGTGGATTATCAGAATCCACCCATCACTACAATGATTTACCATTTCACATATCACAACGAAGGTTTGCAATCTCTGATTATAGCAAAGCTTAATAATCCCATCAGGCATAACAAATATTGACAATCAAGTGATCACAACAAGGATTAAAAATCCCATCAGTGATAACAAAAATTGACAATCTACCTATCACAACAAAGGGTGGAAATCCTATGAGTGACAACAAAAATTGACAATCAACCGATCACAACAAAGGGTGGAAATCCCATCAGTGACAACAAAAAACTGACAATCAACCAATCACAACAAAGGGTGAAATCCCATCAGTGACAACAAAAATTGACAATCAACTGATCACAACAAAGGGTGGAAATCCCATCAGTGACAACAAAAATTGACAATCAACCAATCACAACAAAGGGTGGAAATCCCACCAATGACAAGAAACATGAACAACTGCTGAAAAACTGAAAAATCATACATTGGTAACACTAGCATTATAAATACCTGCTTGATAATCAATATACAAGGGTGGAATATTTCTAATCCTATAGTGTAACGGAGAACAATGATTTAATTTCTTTTTTTTTTTTAATTACACTGGAAATTATATCATCAAAATTGTGTTAATTTTTCACCGTTTATCTCTTTTCAAAATATAATTTTTGTGTCACTATATTTTAGTGAAAAGGAAATTTTGTTTTTTAATGTGTAATATATGTGACAACTGAAATATGACTAACTATGTTGCTTAAGAACAAGAATTCATGCATGTAATTACAGCTATAAATTATATTTTTAACATTTTACATTAAAGAAAGATCTTTATATAGTTTTATTTCATTATTAACTGTCTCAAGACATCTAGGGTGGTAAAAGGTATAATAAATGTCTTGTGATTTATTTAGATATTTCCTTGAAGTGTATATATACAGTGAATGAAACCTGTCCAAACCGAACCTCCTTCTGACCTACTTTTATGTTCGGAATATACAGGTGTTGTTTATACAGGTTAAATTAACAAAGATTTCCTATGTACACTGAGACTTTATTAGCTCATGTGAGCTATTGCTACCACTGGTCGTCTGTCGTCCGTCGTCTGTCTGTCGTTAGCTTTTTGCATTTTAATCAACAACTCTAAAACCACTGGGCCAATTTGAACCAAACTTTGGTGGAATGGTCCTTGGATGGTCCCCTTTCAGAATTGTGTCCGACAACCCCCCCCCCCATCCCGTCAATCAAGATGGCTGCCATTACTAAAATTAGAAAATTCAGCAAAAAATCACTTAAAAATTATCTTCTCTGAAACTGCTGGGCCAATTGGGCCCAAACATATGGTGGAATGGTCTTCAGATGGTCCTCTTTGAGAATTGTGTCCGACGACCTCGGCTGCCAACCAAGATAGCCGCCGTTACTAAAAATAGAAAATTTGGCAAAAAATCACTTAAAAATTATCTCCTCTGAAACTGGGCCAATTGGGCCCTAACTATTGTGGAATGGTCTTTAGGTGGTCATCTTTCAAAATTGTGTCTGACGACCCCGACTGCCAACAAAAATGGCCACCATCACTAAAAATAGAAAATTCAGCAAAAAATCACTTAAAAATTATCTCCTCTGAAACTGCTGGGCCAATTGGGCCTAATTTATGGTGGAATGATCTTTAGGTGGTCATCTTTCAGATTTGTGTCCAACGACCCTGGCCGCCAACCAAGATAGCCGCCATTTCTAAAAATAGAAAATTTGGCAAAAAATCACTTAAAAATTATCTCCTCTGAAACTGCTGGGCCAATTGGACCCAAACTATGGCGAAATGGTCTTTAGATGGTCCCCTTTCAGAATTATATCCGACAACCCCACCCGCCAAAGTTTGGGACCAACTTTGAGCCAGGTGAGCGATTACAGGCTCCTATGAGCCTCTAGTTTCAAGTTTGGTTTATACAGGATTCCGGTTTATTCAAGGTTCAATGTACTAATATATATGTACACTAAAATAGATTTTGGTATTGAAACAGCATGTAAACTTATTTGTAATTTTAATTACTAACGAGGTGTGACAATTTTCTACTTACACTAAGATATCATGTTATTGTATTTGTCAGTTTCCTTTTTGTTAGCAGTTATTTTTACCAACAATTTTGTTTCATTTTTTTATATTTCCCAGAATGCATTTCCTTGAAAATGTCATGACTAAAACTTAAGATTCAGATTTCTATTAGTATTTTAAATGTTTTCTTCATTGGTCCCCTAGTTCCATTATAATAATTAAAAAAGTTATTTTTATTTTCAGAAGCGAAAGCTGTTGTCGGATTGCTTATCCACTCAGGTGTTACGTGATCTGGAGATTTCACTTCGTACCAATAACATAGAGTAAGTGAAAAAGGATGTATTACATGTAACAATACATGTATGTAGTTTCAATGGTGATGGAGACCGTCGTGGTCGTGATCGTACAGTACTTTGATCCTTGCAATCAGAACCTATCACCACTAAAGTTGTGAGTTTGAACCCCGTTCATGGCGAGGTGCACTCGATACAACATTATGTGATCAAGTTTATCAGTGACTTACGACAGGTCGGTCCCTTTCCCCAGCTACACAGGTTTCCTCCACCAATAAAACTGACCGCCACGATATAATTGAAATATTGTTGAAAGTGGCGTTAAACACCATAAAACAACCAACCATATTGTTAGAGCAGTATTATTAATCTATTATTATCAACCCATGGGCAGACAGCTTCAAAAACATATTGGTGAAATATTACCAGCCCATAACAAACGAACAAATTCATAATACCAGTACATCTTTATTTAATCCTATGGTGACCAAATAAAAATTCAAAACAAATTAATTAAAAAATGAATACAATATTTGTACTCCAAATACAGAAAAATTACATATAATTTCAGAGGAAAAAAAATTCTAAAATAAATGATGTAGTTTCTATACAAATTTTTATAGTGCAGTAGTTAGTGTTAGAATATATATGTTTTGAAGTCCTAGTAGGGTAAAACCAATGACTTTCTAAAGATGGTACTTGATGCTTATCCACTATTATGCAGCATTAACTATGGAAAGAAAGTTTAAACACTAATGTCAATAAGAGGAACTACCACTTCTCACCACAATCCAGCAAACACAAAAAAAAAAAAAAGACCGTGACGAATGGCATTGGAAATCCATGACCTGGCTTGTATTTAAGTCAAGAAAATCGTGTACTATATGTTTTAGTAGATAATTTTGTATTTTATTTTTACAGATGGGTACATGAGTTTCTAAATGAAGAAAACCATGGATTAGATGTTTTAGTTGATTATTTATCATTTACACAGGTTGTTATGAGGTAAGACATTTATCTGTTGTATCGTACCCACATCTGACACCAAATTATGTAATGGATCTAAAATGATGGAAGCAAAAAAAAAGTACCCAACAGATGAATACAAGTTCCAAGTTTGGTATATTGGAATAGTTTACTCTGTAAAACATTCAGGATTATATCAGAAAGTTGATAATTACTGTCATGTAAGCTTTCTGATAATATATACATCTTACCACTAATGCTTAAAGGGATTAAAAACTGCATCGCTGGTGTAATGGTTAGCGTGCTCGCCTCGAGTGCTGTAGATCATGGGTTTGAGGTCAGGTCAAACCAAACAATAAAATTGGTATTTGTTGCTTCTCTGCTAAGCATGCAGCATTAAGAAGTAAGAGCAAAGAGTGGTTAGCTCGGAATCAGAATAATGTGTCCAAGTGGAGCGACATGTCTACCCACAGACTTTTCTTTCATTGAGCTAGTACTATAAAAAAAAATTCAACTTAGCGTGTTGGTCTAGAACAAAGCAGACCTCATGATGATCTCATTGAAATGTAACTAGTTCTTACCATGATATAGCTGAAAAATTACTGAGTTGGCATTAAACAACAATCACTCACTCACTCACTCACTCACTCAGTCCTGCCCACATCTGACACCATATTATGTATTGGATCTAGAATTATACAAGTAAAAGAGGATTACACAAGAGATGAATCCAAGTGGGGTTTATTGAATAGTTTACTCTGTAAAACATTCAGGATTGTACCAGAAAGTTGACAATTGCTATCATGAAAACTTTACAGTAATATATACAACTTGCCACTAATGTTTTACAAATCATCGATTGTTAGTTTCTAGTGGCAGGTTGGTGATTTTCTCTGCTTTCCTCCAGCAATAGAACGTACTGCCAGGAAAGAGGCATTAAACATAAAAAAATACTATTTCTAATCATAATGCTATTTATTTTTATTTACAGAAGAGAGCAATTAATAAATAAAGAAAAATGTGCCAGTCTTGATGGCTTGTCGCGGATTCCCACACGTCGACTGAAGCGATCAAATACGACAGGGTCTCCCCGTAGTATGAGAAATAACAAACTTAATATGGGAGAGGCGAGAGACGATGTCCACGTCTGTATCATGTGTTTACGTGCCATAATGAATCACCAGGTATGCACATATCATGGTTATATTAGTACCTTTATTTTTGAAAAGGGGGACACAATGGTATGTGGTTCAGATGAATATTTGTTTGTAATCCTATCTTCAATTAGGTATATGCTTGCATCGTGGTCGTGAACGTATGGTAGTTAAATTTATAACTACTTATACATGCAGTGCCTATCACCACTAACGTGAGTTCTAATCCCGCCTAGGCGAGGTGTACTCGATACAATATTATGTGATAAAGTTTGTCAGTGCCTTCTGACAGGTCGATGGTTTCCTCCGGATACTCCAGTTTACACCAACAATACAACTGATCTCCATGATAGAACTGAAATATTGTTGAAAGTGGCGTTTAACACCATAACCCTAACCCTGCATCCATATCACTGAAGATGGATTTTACCACGTAATAAGCAGTGCTAGATTTTTCTCCAGGCATTATATAAGTCCAACAAAGCCTGCTACTCTAGTACAATGTGGATATCATTATCATCCCATCAAATACAACTTGTTCTCGCCATGATATGGCTGACAAATTGCTCATTTGGCATTAAGCAACCATCACTTACTCACTCGCCATGATATAGCTGACAAATTGCTCATTTGGCATTAAGCAACCATCACTTCGTCACTCGCCATGATATAGCTGACAAATTGCTCATTTGACATTAAACAACCATCACTTACTCACTCGCCATGATATAGCTGACAAATTGCTCATTTGGCATTAAGCAACCATCACTTACTCACTCAATCATACCAATTTGTGTAGGTCTCCGCCACAGAAAATGTTTTAAGTACATTCTTCTGTATGGAAACTGTTCAATTAAGAAGAAACCCTTGTCATTTGTCATAAATGTAAAACTATCCACCAAATTTACAAAAAAAAAGTATGTATATTCTTCAGTACATGTATAATAAAATATTTATAGAAACAAGGGGCCATCATGGTCGTGATTGTATGGTAGTTGGATTTATAACTGCCTATACAATCAGTGCCTATCACCACTAACGGTGTGAGTTCAAATCCGACTCGGGTGAGGTGTACTCAATACAACATTATTTGATAAAGTTTGTCTGGTCGTTGGTTTTCTATGGGTACTGTGGTTAGCTCTACCAATAAAACTGATCACCATGATATAACTGAAATATTGTTGAAAGTGGCGTTAAACACCATAATCCTAACCATCCTAATCCTAGATATGCTTAGACAAATTTTAAGATAAATTGTACAGACACCCTGTGTTAATATTTACAAAATCTTTTTCTTTTTCAGTATGGTTTTAATCTTGTCATAGCCCATAAACATGCCATCAACTGTATAGCCCTCAGTCTTAATCATAAGAGTTTACGGTAAGCCATCAACTATATAGCCCTCAGTCTTAATCATAGGAGTTTACAGTAAGCCATCAACTATATAGCCCTCAGTCTTAATCATAGGAGTTTACAGTAAGCTTCAACTGTATAGCCCTCAGTCTTAATCATAAGAGTTTACGGTAAGCCATCAACTATATAGCCCTCAGTCTTAATCATAAGAGTTTACAGTAAGCCATCAACTATATAGCCCTCAGTCTTAATCATAGGAGTTTACAGTAAGCCATCAACTGTATAGCCCTCAGTCTTAATCATAGGAGTATACAGTAAGCCATCAAGTGTATAGCCCTCAGTCTTAATCATAGGAGTTTACAGTAAGC
>MJUT01024318.1:542130-619033 GCA_002080005.1 Gigantidas platifrons
TCAACTGTATAGCCCTCAGTCTTAATCATAGGCGTTTACAGTAAGCCATCAAGTGTATAGCCCTCAGTCTTAATCATAGGAGTTTACAGTAAGCCATCAAGTGTATAGCCCTCAGTCTTAATCATAGGAGTTTACAGTAAGCTTCAACTGTATAGCCCTCAGTCTTAATCATAGGAGTTTACAGTAAGCTTCAACTGTATAGCCCTCAGTCTTACTCATAGGAGTTTACAGTAAGCTTCAACTGTATAGCCCTCAGTCTTAATCATAGAAGTTTACAGTAAGCATCAACTATATAGCCCTCAGTCTTAATCATAGGAGTTTACAGTAAACCATCAACTGTATAGCCCTCAGTCTTAATCATAGGAGTTTACAGTAAGCTTCAACTGTATAGCCCTCAGTCTTAATCATAGGAGTTTACAGTAAGCCATCAAGTGTATAGCCCTCAGTCTTATTCATAGGGAGTTTACAGTAAGCCATCAAGTGTATAGCCCTCAGTCTTAATCATAGGAGTTTACAGTAAGCCATCAACTGTATAGCCCTCAGTCTTAATCATAGGAGTTAATGGTAAACCATCAACTGTATAGCCCTCAGTCTTAATCATAGGAGTTTACAGTAAGCCATCAAGTGTATAGCCCTCAGTCTTAATCATAGGAGTTTACAGTAAGCTTCAACTGTATAGCCTTCAGTCTTAATCATAGGAGTTTACAGTAAGCTTCAACTATATAGCCCTCAGTCTTAATCATAGGAGTTTACAGTAAGCTTCAACTATATAGCCCTCAGTCTTAATCATAGGAGTTTACAGTAAGCCATCAACTGTATAGCCCTCAGTCTTAATCATAGAAGTTTACAGTAAGCCATCAACTGTATAGCCCTCAGTCTTAATCATAGGAGTTTACAGTAAACCATCAACTATATAGCCCTCAGTCTTAATCATAGGAGTTTACAGTAAGCTTCAAATGTATAGCCCTCAGTCTTAATCATAGTAGTTTACAGTAAACCATCAACTGTATAGCCCTCAGTCTTAATCATAGGAGTTTACAGTAAGCTTCAAGTGTATAGCCCTCAGTCTTAATCATAGGAGTTTATGGTAAGCTTCAACTGTATAGCCCTCAGTCTTAATCATGGGAGTTTATGGTAAGCTTCAACTGTATAGCCCTCAGTCTTAATCATAGGAGTTTACAGTAAGCTTCAACTGTATAGCCCTCAGTGTTAATCATAGGAGTTTACGGTAAGCTTCAACTGTATATCCCTCAGTCTTAATCATAGGAGTTTACGGTAAGCTTAAACTGTATAGCCCTCAGTGTTAATCATAGGAGTTTACGGTAAGCTTAAACTGTATAGCCCTCGGTCTAAGTCATAGGAGTTTATGTTAAGCTTTAATTATAAAGTGCTGTCAATCTTAATCATAGAAGTTTACGGTGAGCTTCAAATATAATTCTTCTGCTATAATATTAAGCAGTGTGACCTTCAGTATAGGCCTTTACTCTTAATGCAATGTTAGAATATTTGTATTGCAATTATAAACACAGAGATATTTAGGGGGAAAAAAGGGAATATGAAAGTTCCTACTCACTTAACAAATAGTTGTAATATTGTTTGAACACTTTTCTTAGCAATTTGATGACATTTTTTTGTGGGTTTTTTTCAGAACGAAAGCATTAGTGTTAGAATTATTAGCAGCAGTTTGTCTAGTCAGTGGAGGACATGAAAAGATACTCTCCTCGTTTTATAACTTTAAGCAGGTGAGCAATTGATAGTTAGTGCTTTTTTATATTTTTGTTCTCGTACTTCAAAATTGTCCTATCAGAACAGCGTATTAATTTAATACAGTATACAGATTGGCTGCTCTTTCAAGCAAGAGTACAAACATTTTACTTGGAAGTTTTATGACCAAAAGTCCTAGATATATAGTATAGCGGATATTGGCTCTCAACAATACAGTGAATTCATTTTTATTTGTCGTATACAAATTTATGTGGTTTTCGTTGAGATCATACCACGAAATTAGTGCACAACGAAAGAGACATATGGCAATAGACGTTATGAACACGTATCGAAATGACGAAATAAAAAAGTTGAATGAAAATCTCATTTTCACCCAATACACAAAAATATAAACTAATGGAAATAGGTGAAACCACAGTATTTCAGTTATTCTGTGGCAGTCAGTTTCTTGATGGAGGAAACCAATTTATTCTGAGAAAACCACCAAGCTGCCACAGATATTAAAACACTATTAAACTGACCCCTCTCAAGAGAGATCACACCTCTTATACTGTTAGTTTCATTGCAGAGGGGGTATTATAAAAGGGTATATAGGTAAATTTTACATAAATAAGTACAGAAATATACTGCTTTACTGTAAATTATTCTATAATTACAATGTCCACTCTGATTTTCAATGGTTGCTGTGTTTTATTTTTTGTTGTTGAGTAAAAAAAGGTGATTCACTTTTAAGTAGGGGAATTTTATTTTTATTACAGTGTCCACTCTGAGTTTCAATTGCTAATGTGTTTATTATTTGTTGTTGTGGAAAAAAAAGGAAAGGGGAGCCTTTTTTTTTTTAAAAACAATATACCTTTTGACTGATATCAGATGAATAGTGGATCAAACTGCAAAATGTGATCTATTGTTTATATCAAAATGTTATCAAGATTTTTTTTAAGAAAAATTTAGTGACAATCAAATGCCTGTGTTCACACTCATTTTGGGAAGATTTGCTACATTATTAACTGCATAAACATTCTTTTTAATGCTCCTGTTGCAGAGCTCTTTATTATGATTATGTAACCAGTTTAGATGCCACAAACAGTGTCAGGTACCTGTTGGAAAAATACTTCTTTCAATCACCATAAAAGTATTTACTTTGTAATGAAATATGATTTTTTTTTTCATCATTCATTGCTTATTATCCAGATTTTAATTGAATGCCATTTCATCACAAGACAGACGGCCATTTTGAGAGAATTTTATGTAATAGTCTTTCATTTATTTGTTAATGAAGTAATTATAACCAAGATATATAGGATTATTCCGTGCCTTTAAGTAAAGGGCCAGTTGGGAAATTTAATGAAGAACGAGTATTTTGTATATTACTTATAACAGGCTTGCAGAGATTATCTGTTTTTAATAAAAAAAAAAAAATATTTAGAATTAAAATTTTGTAGTGAATATTCTGTTTTACAGGAAGTGTGTAACAATACAAAATAACAATTCACCCTTAAAGTACATCTGTTCATGGATTTATGTAATAATCCTGCAAAACTGTTTTGAAGATTTCCTTTTTCCAATACAATTTATGAAATTGTTTGGTATAAATGTGAGGTTTTAGTCAAAATTTCTATTTTCAGTCAGCAAAAGTTGGCATTTAAAAGATATTTATTTATAAATTATTTGAACAGTACTGTCTCGTGGCAAAAATGAAATGTAAAAAAAAAAAAAAATTGTTTTGTTTTTTAAGTTTACATTATGTATTGATGACAAAATGTCTAAATTATAGATTGACTTGAACTAATTATAATTTCATAAACATGGATTTATTGTTGATATTGGTTGAATTGTTGACTATACCTGTTTCAACTTTCTTTTCAAAATTTATTATTTATGAAAGTGCTCAAAATATGTTATTACATTGTACATTCTGATCCTTGAAAAAAAAATGTTGATTTTTTTTTTTCATACAACACTGTAATAAAACCGATTATGCCGGGGGTCCTATGTTATGGTGGTAGATGGATTTTAATAAAAATGGTGGCAAAAATTGATTGAAATAGCACAGTAATACACGGAACCATAGAACATGCAGTACCATAGGAGACTGACTATACTTGTGGATATGTTTGTCTGCTAGAGCAAACAAGGACTTCAAAAACATTCTGTTGTAGCAGGCGATAGTGTTATATGTGCAATGCAGTAAGATTTTAGTTTGTTTTGCATCAGCGTCTTTCTTTTTAATGTAGAAGAACAATTTCATATTGTTTCTTTTTTCTTTTTATTTACAGGTGTGTGGGGAAGCACATCGTTTTGAAACTCTCATGGATTATTTTAAAAACTATGATGAATTCCACATAGATTTCATGGTAAGTTGACTTAATGTTTTTAGTGATATATCAATTATTTGCAGTATTAATTGTGACTAATTCTAACATGGCTATATAAATAATGCTGTAATAAAACTCCAGATATAATTTAATTTGCACATGTGCATTGACGAACAAATCATAAACATCATTCCTATGTGAATTCATGTATTCATACGGGACCATGATGTATATATAAAGCATAAAAATTCTTGCATTGTTTCTGGATATATTTTTTTTCCCCAGAAAAAATACATAAGACAACCATCTATCAACTTTGACTATTGCTTGAGAATTTTTTTTGAAAATAATGTTACCCTGCATACAAATTATGGCTTCCATGAATTATTTCTTAATTCTAATTAAACTATCAACTTATTTCAATGTTTAACTAATTAACTGTAAATCATTACAAAAATGCCACAGCATTACAAAGAAACTCTCATAGTTTCCAATTAATTACCTTTTGGTAGCAGTAACATGTTGATCATTACGGACTGACAATCTGGATCTACCGATTTTGAATAAGAGGTCACCTTGCCTTTGTCCAAATGGTGACCCTTTATTAAATGTTGGACTGTATTTTGAGATTAGTTGAGAGTTGTGTCATTTATTTTCTAATTTTTACATTTCACAATGTTTTTTTTGTAGGTTGCATGCATGCAGTTCGTGAATATTGTTGTACATTCAGTAGAAAACATGAACTTTCGGATCCATTTACAGTATGAGTTCACAACTATAGGTCTGGATGATTATTTAGGGGTAAGTTTACATAGGACATGAAAAACAGGGTGTATAGACCCAGGGCACACCACACTTGGTATAAACAGAGTTATGTGACCTTTATAAGTTGACTTAAAGGGAAATCTGGGAGACTTCCGAAAAGCTTGCATATATTTTAATGTTTCTTTCCCCACTACTGAATATCCCCATACCTTTCATAAAACAAACATGCTGCACAACGATCTTAAAAAAAAAAGATGCCATCAACAAGTTTGGAATAAAATGTTGAATATCAGACCCTGTATAGGTCAAATTTCAGGAACGAAAAAAAAGAAAGACAAAAGACGAATAAAGCAACAAAAACAAAAAAACGCAACACAACACAGAAAACTAATTATATGAGCAACACTAACCCGTCAAAAGACTGGGGTTGAACCCAGGTGATCGCGAATGGTAAATAGTTCATGCTTCTTATAAGACACCAGTTGTGTTGCTCGTATAGCCAAGTCTGGTAAAAGTTTTGTCAATGATAGAAGAAAGAACAAATCTATGTAAAAGTGAGAAGATGTAGTACGATTTACTTGATAAGCATATTCCTATATTGTAGAAATTACGGCATACAGAAAGTGACAGACTCTCCGTACAGGTCCATGCCTACTTAGATAATACCATAGATGTGGCACAGTTGTTGGAAGATTCAGAGATGAAAACAGAAGCTTTAGAAAGGGCGGAAGATTTAGAAGATGAATTGTCACGAGTATGTCTTTTAGAGTTATTTTTAAATACATATATAGCAAATTCGAATGTCTAGTGATAATAGAAATTTTAAAACAGGTAATTTATGTGAAATCACAAAATTTTACGGTTTTAAGAAATTTTAAAACATGTAATTTATGAGAAATGACAAAGGAGTAGACCCATGAAGGGGTGAAAACGGCCCACTCTCAAATTTTTATTAAATCATGACAGTCAGTTTAATAAGGAAATAACCGATGTGAAAACAGCTTCAGAAAGCAATATTTGAACAATTTCTTCATTTTGGGGCAAAGAATGTATATTTTTTTTAGCAAAAATCCCTGATTTCTGGAAATTAATTCTCGGCACTTAATTATAATTGTATAGTATACATTTGTAATGCAGAATTATTGTAAACTACATTAACTATAATATTCATTCCCTTTTTATTGAAATGTTTCTCTTTTTTAGCTTTTTGAGCCAATAGAGGTAAAATTGTAACAAAAATCTCAGATTTCTGGAAATTAATTCTAAACACAAGCTTTTACCTTTATAGTATATATTTTTATGAAGATTTATTGTAAACAATATAACTATGATATTTTTTTATTTTTTTTTATTGATTTTTTTCTCTTTTGTGGCTTTTTGGGACAAAAAAGTTAAAATCTTAACAAAAATCAACAATTTCTGGAAATTAATTCTCAACAAAAGCTTATATTTACTTATTATACATTTTTAATCAAGATTTATAACATTTCTTTCAAGTGATATTAAGGTACAGTTACATACTTTTATGACGAGATATAACAGTCAATATGATTGACTTCTCTCACTATCGGATACATCAGTAGGTTGTGTTACAACATTGGCATCTTCTAGCTGGTATTATAATAATTTTATGAAGATTTATTTAAATATTGATTTTTTTCTCTTGTAGCTTTTGGGGGCAAAAAGGGTAAAATATTAACAAAAATCAACGATTTCTGGAAATTAATTCTCAACAAAAGCTTATATTTACTTATTATACATTTTTAATCAAGATTTATAACATTTCTTTCAAGTGATATTAAGGTACAGTTACATACTTTTATGATGAGATATAACAGTCAATATGATTGACTTTTCTCACTATCGGATACATCAATAGGTTGTGTTACAACATTGGCATCTTCTAGCTGGTATTATAATTTCATTTTGAAGAAAAATAGAAAATCGAGCTTGTGATGACACAACTATATTAGCTTATGTCCCGGGTTTTTACATACGAAACAAAAGGAATGGCTTTTTGATGTGCATGGTATTTGAAGAGAAATGGATGGAGAACTCGACAGACTACATGAAGATTTGCATTTTGGTGTTGGAACATAATCTTCGTCACCAGATCGGTCACGTTTGAAGAGTATTTTGTGTATTATTATGTACATAGTAACTGTGTCTACATTTGTTACATAATGTGTCATCAGATTTTGCCGAAAGCATTAAATATTTTTCCAAATATTTTTATACAGATTTGGTTATTTTCCTTCGGTCACGTTTCTTTGTCCTTTTATTACAAAGTACGCATGGGAAGCTTTTTGGACCTTTTCCGGGAATTCTGTAAATAAATTAAAAAAAAAACATGTGTTCAAGCACGACTTATATTTAAAGATTACTTTAATTAAAACTATAGAAAATGTTACCATAAAACACGGTATGTCCCTCCCATGTACTATAATACACTAAATTAACAAAGTAATGTTCACTCAGGCAAAAAATGTAAGTCAACATGACATCAATATTGAACTCTGTTGAACTACTTGAATACACAATATCAATCCACTATTACTGCCATATAGATCCGCCCCTGTACATGTATATGAACCCCCCCGTATATGTTTGAGCTAAATCCTTCATACTTTAGTCAGTAGTTCTCATGAGCTTGCCATGACTCGATCGTTGATATTGCAAGCAAGAGAACATATTAATATACCCGGTCCTTGTTTACCGAGTGACGAAAAATGGGATAGAAACTATACTTATATATATTTCTAGCATGAATAATATTCTTGATATAACTTTTAATGTTTTCATGGAAAAAAAGTACATAGACAAAAAACACAAAATGGAGATCTATCATAATGATACTTACTTCAACTAAGAGTTATCTGCCATCAGTCAGTTTTCAAGTTCGGTATTCATGGTATAACACAAGCACACAAACATTTTACTAAAGAAAATTCACTCGAGAAGCAGACTTTTTTTTCTCAAATATTAGTTGACGATGAAACCATCTCCATGCGTTGGAAGTCAACTTGCATATGCTAGCTGCGGATAAATGTGAAACATGCGCACATGCATCCCAGACATGTGTGCATGCGACTCTTCCCCTTCTTTTTTAAGAAAAAAAATACGAGAATGAAATAAAAAAAACTGTCCACATTAAGAGACCAGAGCAGACATGTAGTGTACATTGTTTCAATATGTATTCTGACGATGGTCCTGGTTTGATAATTTTGTCATTTGGGAGTCGCAATCGCATTACAGAGTCATACTATTTTATATATACATGTACTAGGTTTACAATAAAAAATGTGTCGTACTTCACATTATATAGAAGCTTAATTATGCTAAAGGAAATCTCCAACATGTTTATTTAATTTTAGTTACGAATTTCATTTTAATCGTTGGACCGCGGAAAACGTTGGCTCAAATCCACGTAATATGTAACTACAATTTTCTAAATTTCGAAGTGGCCACATTCGTCGATCAAAATAAATTTGAGTGACAACGATTTAATATTAAAATAACTTTATTTTTAGCACTTTTTTATTTTGATCGACGCATGCGGCCACATCAAATTTTTACAAAATAGCTAGAAATTTTGACAAAAGCGGTCCGTTTTCGGCTTTCCGGCATGTTTGCGGATGTTAGAATTCCGGAATACTTCATCAAATTATAGAATTTGATCATACTCGATAAACTTCAATACCAGAAGGAAGCTTTTGGGAGTAAAGCACGTTTCTGCGTTCATTTTGAAAAAATGTCATTTTACAGTGCCGATATCGACCATTCGTGGCTTTTGTCCTTTTACGGTTTGAAGTTAATTTTTATTTAATGATCTAGCAAACTTGAATGTCTAGTGAAAATAGAAATTTAAAAACGGGTAAATTTATGTGAAATCACAAATTATTTGCGGTAAAGCACCATTTGTAATACCATACACACATGTAAGTAAAGTTAATAAAAAAAAAATAAATGTTACCAGAAAATATAAATATTCCAGTCTATAAATTGTTTTGACCTGTACATGACTTTTTTTCCCACAAGCAATAAATTTTAATTTGATGTGATCTATATTCGAGATGATAGATTTTGTCTTAAATTAATTTCTTGCATTTTACTTGAAAGCTCAGTATTTGGTATTCTGAGAGTTTTTTTTTATGTTATAATTTGTTTTGTAGGAAAGAGAACGATTTCAAGAATTAGAAGATGAAGCCATGGCTAAAACAGGTATGTTATATACACCCCTTCCAGACTTTACATCAGAGCAATAAGATTTAAATTCTTCTAACAAATATTGTATTTTAAACTTAGACATGCAAATTTGAAATTTAGAACTTTTAATTTTTCTTAATCCCATTGAGGAAAGAGAAAAATAACTGCCAGTAGTTTGATATCGAAATAACTTATGTAAATGAAAAATATTTTATTTTACTTTAATATGCTCTTTTCTTTCTTTTCTTTTTTCCTGAGTTAATCTGATTTCTTTTTTCTCATTTACAGTTGAACTTGAAAAGCAATTATCAGATGCTACAAATGAAAGAGAAGAACTTAAGGTATTTTGTCTTTGTAGAAAATTAGTAAAAGATAGAAAACAATCAAGATAAACAGAGAAAAATGTTCTTCCTTATACAGTCAAATCTCTATTAAGAGGTCACCTTTGGGACAAAGAAAAAGTGGTCTTTTAAGATAAGTGACCACTTAAAAGCGATTTCCATTCATATAGAAGTGACCATTTAATGCAGGTGACAGCATGGGCAAGATTTCAAGTTCACAAAAAGATTTAAAACATCTATAAAGAAAGAAATTGAAGAAAAAGTCGCATTTGTTTACGAAATTAATAAGTAGATTTTATTTAAGGAAGGGTTTGAGTATCTAACGCCACTTTCAACAATTTTCAGTTACATTCGTATATTGTGGCAGTCGGTTTCATCAGTGAAAGGAAAGCTGGGTATTGGGAGAAATCATTAACCTGTCCCACTCACATACATTATGATATTTTATATGTAATTTTAACATTTTTTCTTTGATCTCACCAAGTCATATTGTCAATATTTAATGAATTGACACTGATACTAAACATTATTGATCAGTATGACGTCATATACATTATGACATTAACGATAAAAACAATATCAGACTCACTGCGATACTAGTGATAATGCCTCTCTCGACCTTCAAAACGGCTGTTATGCCATATGTATCAAGAACATCTGACCGTGGGCAGGGATTGAACTCACAATTTTAGTTGGTATGGTTTAGATGCTTCCGTAGAATGTTTAAATCTTCATTTGTAATAAAGCTGAATAACACTATTATTCTGTTGTCATAGTTACATGTTACAGGCCTCATGATCAGAGGTAGTAGACTGCAGATTCTAGTCTCATTGAAATAAGTACTTTTCTGAATATCTAGTAAATATTTCACTCTACAATAATCATGTATTTCTCTTCAGGACTTGTTATCACGGCATGAAACTGAAGTGCAGGAATTACGGCAAATTGTGAACGAGAAAGACGAAGAATCTAAGAAACGCCAGAGCATGTTAGAGCAGAAATTAAAAGAAATGGAACAACTTAAACTGAATGTTACTACAGGTAAACATATATATTGTTATTATATGACTTCAGATAATGTCTTTTTTAATTGGCTGATGTCCTTTGTAACGTTTTTTTTTACCAAATGTTATATTCCCCACGTACTACATAACGTGCGGTGAATATAGCATTCTAACATCTTGCACCAAGCTAAACCAAAGAAAATGTTGTGATAAAAGCTTATTTTAAGGGTGAAAGCAAAATATGTAAATGTGTCGTATAATAAAACAATTAATGTCTCAATTTGATGGATACCAGGATTTATTAACCCAAAAATAATATATTTACCTTGGCGTCTGGCCTCGTTAAATATAATATTCTTGGGTTAATAAATCCTTGTATCCACTTCATTAAAAGTCATTAATTGTATAATACAAATGTATATAATATAAAGGTTGAATTATCAAAAGGTTAATGGAGTTCCCAAAGAAAAAACAATCTTTTTATGATACTGCAGCCAGATATACTAGATGTTTAAAACCACTTTGTAGAGTCAGAAAATTATCAGTGACTGAAAAGGATCTAATTCAAATTTGGACAAGCAATAATCAGAAAAAACAGTTGTCTAGATAATGTTATACATGCATACATTTTGTTTGTTTTCAAATAAAAATTATGTTAACTTGCAACATTTTAAACATTGCATAATTTCTTAGGAGCGATTTTGTGGTCACCTTAAGGAAGCCCAAGGGGGCTGGTAGTATCAGTTTGTGTCTGTTTTCTATCGTTAACTTTTTCACATTTTACTCCAGGTGATGGATACAAGCTCATGTGAGCCTGATGTTTATGCTTATTAAGAACTTGTGTTAGTTATATGGAAAAAAAAATTGAAAGAAATGTAACTGAAATTATTAGACAATAGGTTCTTTTAGGAATAACAGGAATCCAGTAACCCAAGACCACTAATATTTGACCTGGGTTCCTGAAAATTTACAGAAAGTAGCCAAGCTGGCAACTGAAATTCATGTGCAAAGTCAGTTTGCAGGGCTAATAAAATTGTAATTTTAGGGAGCTCAGACTGCAACCGAGGAATAATATTAAGTTTTGTCCCTGTCTTTACCACAACCCAATAGAAAATTGAGAGAGTATGACCGTAGTTTTATGAATTAACATGTACAAAATTATATTTTTAGGAGGCAGTGCAGGAGGCGTAACATCAGGAATTGCACTAGACCTGCCACCACCACCTCCACCTGCAGTGGTAGCACCCCCACCACCACCACCACCTCCTCCTTCTGCTCCAGGAATGGTACCTCCCCCTCCACCACCACCACCAGGTGTTGGGGTACCTAATATGGGTGGTAAGTATATTTATAAATTGATGATGATTTGTAAATTTTCCCTTTGAACTTTACATGATAATATCAATTATCAAGCGACCAGTGTGATCGTGAAGAAAGTATCTTTGATTTCTGTGTGACGTCGTCTTGATAAACATTGGATAAACAGACTATCATTGGTATATTTTGCTTGACATGGCCAAAGCCTTTAATATTATATTTCTGCGAAAAGTCCATTCTCGCAAAACAAGTCAAAAATAGCAAATGGTCTTGACAGAAGTATAGAGATAGGCACTTTTTTCAAGACCCATCACCCCATACAATTTAAAAAAGAAACTTGAGTTATAGTATATTGTCAAAAGTTGTTACGAATCCATCCCCCATGTATTATATATAGTGCCTTCCAATTGCAACCCCCCCCCCCCTCTGAATTGAATTCTGTTAATAATTAGGTATTCTTATGTTTCAGTGTAACAAACTAGAATGTCATGATTTAATTTTTGCTATTAAACATGGAATCTTCAAAACGTATGGTTATTTTCAATAATTTATTTGATACATCTAGAGGACTTGTTTAAGTGATTTTTATGTTTCTCACAAATACAAACATTCCTGAATACATTCTCACCATAGAGTACCATGACCAGTACTTCTGTTCAATTGCTGGCCAAGTATCTGTCAAGTATTTTTTCAATATGAGTTTAATTGTACTGTATTTATTTCCAGCTATGACAATTAAAAAGAAAGTACAGACCAAGTTTAGGCTACCTGTATTGAACTGGACTCCTTTAAGACCACAACAGGTTAAAGGAACTGTATTTTCAGACCTGGATGATGAGAAACTTTACACTGTAAGTAAAGTTATGAACATAACCACCTTTATGTGGATTTCCTTCAAAAACAGTGTTTAATTTATAATATTTTTATGATGTTTTTATTTGTGGGGTTTTAAATTACTTGTCCTTGTACATTTTGTAGTTTATATATTTCCATGTATCCTGTATATCTGATTTGTCTACAAATGTCGCAGGCGACACAATTTTGAATTTAATAAAAGGTTAATTTACTAAAATATAAATAGATAACATACATTCTACATAATATGGTTTTATCCTTTTAATTTTTCTTTTATTTGTACATATAGTCCAATTGTGTTATACACAAATATGTCTTATTTTTAAGGATCTTTTTGTAACGAAATCAATTGATAACATTTTTTCACCCAACGATATAGCTTAAATACTGCTTAAGTTGGCATTTAATACCAATCAATCAGTTAATCAATGTATGCTGTAGGTGTCACTACTGTCGAATCAAATACAATTAAATATCATATTTTCTTTTCTCTGGTTCTTGAATTATGGATGTTAAGCAGTATCAATACAAGTATTTATCACTCATGGCGAGGTGTACTTCATACAACATTATGTGATAAAGCTTGCCAGTGACTTGCCCATGTACTTCTGGCTTCCTCCACCAATAAATCATGACCACCACGATATAACTGAAATATTGTTGAAAGTTGCATTAAACACCATAACCCTACAAGTATTTATCAAAATTCCAATAAATTTTATATTTTATTCTTAGGTGATAAATTTTAATGAATTTGAAGAGATTTTCCGATTAGGTGGAGGACCTGGTCTCGTCGATGATGGAACTCCTAAAATGTTGAAGAAATCAAGGAAACCAGAACAAATAAGTTTGTTGGAAGCTAACAGATTACGGAATTGTGGTAGGTGTTGTATTTTAGTAACAAAACACTTGACAATGAAGTGCAGACATGGAACTATATTTTTCTTCATTACTCTTTACTAAGAAATGGTTTTCCTTGTTAAAGAAGAATCTTTATAGAAATAAATGTTTATTATAGAATTAGCTTGAAAGGATATTATTGTAAATGAACATGAGAGACTATCCAGCATCACACTTAGATGTATAGTAAAGCCAAAAAAACAGTGTGTTTTTTTTTATTGCTCTGCTACATTTCAGTCATAGTAGGGTCTTTATATAGAGGATAGAAGTTATGATTTAAGCATAAAATAGAACAGGAAGAAGTATGGTGTGTTGAAGATCAGTGATTATTATACCTCACATAATAAAGAATCAATTCTATTGGTTAAAAGATAATCACATGACATAAAATAATCTGGATATTTTTGCTTCTAATCGCCGCCAACAGTGAATAACCTCAAGAAATTACACACGTCCATTGAATAACCCTATTATTCCCACGGTGAATAACCTCAAGAATTACACACATCACATCCATTGAATAACCCTATTATTCAACGGTGTAAAAACATGGAATAATACTTTAACAATTCAAATATTAAACAGTATATTTCAACTGTTTGTTCGGTATAATAAAACAGTTACGGCCCTCTGAATCGGTGAATATCCAAAATTGTCAACCCCACTAGGGTTATTTCTCTCGGGCTAAAGCCCTCGGGGAAATAACCCTAGTTGGGTTGACAATTTTGGATATTCACCTCTTCCGAGGGCCGTAATTGTATATTATTGTCCCCCGACGCTTCGTCGAAGGGGACTATAGAAATGGGTGTCGTCCGTCCGTGTGCTTTTTGGTTTCCAGATGATAACTTGTGAATGAAAAGTCAGATTGAAGCTAGGTTTGGTATGTAAGTGTATCTTATGAATATCTAGGTCAAGTTCGATAATGACAATTTTTCGACTATTTTTACTAGAGTTGTGCCCCTTTTTATACCTCAAAATTGCTAAATATTTGGTTTCCAGATGATAACTTGGGAACAAATAGTCAGATTGAAATATAGGTTTGGTATGTAAGTGTATCTCATGAATATCTAGGTCAAATTCGATAGCGATCATTTTTCGACAAATCTTACCACAGTTACATCCCTTTTTATACTTTGTCCGTGTGTCCCGAATTGGTTTCCAGATGATAACTTGTGAATGAAAAGTCAAATTGAAGCTAGGTGTGGCATGTAAGTGTATCTTATGAATATCTAGGTCAAGTTCGATAATGACAATTTTTCGACAATTTTTACTAGAGTTGTGCCCCTTTTTATATCTCAAAATTGCTAAATATTTGGTTTCCAGATGATAACTTGGGAACAAATAGTCAGATTGAAACTAGGTTTGGTATGTAAGTGTATCTCATGAATATCTAGGTCAAGTGCGATAGCGATAATTTTTAGACTAATCTTACCAGAGTTACATCCCTTTTTATACTTCAAAATTGCTAATATTTTGGTTTCCAAATTATAACTTGTGAACAAAAAGTCAGATTGAAACTAGGTTTGGTATGTAAGTGTATCTCATGAATATCTAGGTTAAGTTCGATAATGATGATTTTTCGACAAATCTAACCAGAGTTACTCCCCTTTTTTTACTTCAAAATGGTCCTTGGATGGTCCCCTTTCAGAATTATGAGTGATACAGGCTCCCCTGACCCTCTAGTTTACAGTAGTTTCAAAATTTAATCTTACGATTTAACCTTGGCGTCGGGGGACCAGTGGCCAATGGCCTTTTATTTTTATTAGTTATTGGTTTACAAATTGAAGCCAGCGTATACAGGTTAAATTTACAAGAAGATTTCCTAAATTGGGAATTTATTTAATGTTTGATTTAATAAGGATTCCATTTTTATTTAAGGTTCATATTAGAACTTTAGAATGATAAGATAATAGTTCAAAGATAAATGATTAGAACACTTTATAGTAGGCACTAAGAATTAGAACTGCCTTGGTGTAATGGTTAGCATGCTTGCCTCAGTCCTCATGGAAGATTGGAGGTCAGAACCCTGGTCGGATTAAATCAAAGACTATAAAATTGATATTTGCTGCTACTCCGATAAGTTTGCAGCATTAAGGAGAAATAGCTAACAATGGCTCACTCACTCATTAAAAATTTGTGTTGGTAGGGTAATGGAAACAGTTATTATTTTTTTTTATTCTGGGTTAGGATTATGGTGTTTAACACCACTTTCAACAATATTTCAGTTATATTATGGCTCTTACCATTCTACATTCATGCTAAAATGATCGGTTGTATCATAATTTGTAGGGGATGAGAATAAAGAATGACATGATATTAAACTTTTGTTTTTTATTTCAGCAATTACAAGAAGAAAGATAGAATTGTCTAATGAGGAAGTAACGAGAGCTATTAATTAGTAAGTTTATTTATAGAATATTTAAGGATTTCATTTCACATACAGTTGAACTTCGTTATCTTGAACCTTAGACAACTCAAAAGTAAAATACGGTCTGTTTGTGGTACTTGTTAGTAAAATGTATGGTTAGCGTGCTTGCCTTGAGTAAGGTAGATCATTGGTTCGAGCCTGGTTGGGTGTCAAATCAATGATTAGAATTATTTGCGGCTTCTCCACTAGGCATGCAGCATTAAGGAGTAAAAGCAAATACTGGTGTGTTTGGAATCAGAATAACATGTATGATTGGTCATAAACACATAGATGTCTTATTTACTGGACACAACTAATTTCTGGAATAAACTTTGTCAGATAGGCTTAAAATCAACAGATTGAAAAGCCAAATAATTTTCAAGAGAATCCTAAAGGGTTTAAACAGATTAGCCAAAATCGTCTTGCGTTACCAATGACTGTGCGAGACGAATTAGTTTTAATAGTAATTCACAGTAACCATAATTGGCTAGCATTACATATTCCCAAGGGAGATTATTCTTTGTTTTAATAATAATTGACAGTAGCCATAATTGGCTAGCATTACCTATTCCCAAGGGAGATTATTCTTTGTTTTAATAATAATTGACAATAGCCATAATTGGCTAGCATTACCTATTCCCAAGGGAGATTATTCTTTATTTTAATAATAATTGACAAGTAGCCATAATTGGCTAGCATTACCTATTCCCAAGGGAGATTATTATTTGTTTTAATAATAATTGACAAGTAGCCATAATTGGCTAGCATAATTACCTATTCCCAAGGGAGATTATTCTTTATTTTAATAATAATTGACAAGTAGCCATAATTGGCTAGCATTACCTATTCCCAAGGAAGATTATTCTTTGTTTTAATAATAATTGACAGTAGCCATAATTGGCTAGCATTACCCATTCCCAAGGAACATTATTCTTTGTTTTAATAATAATTGACAGTAGCCATAATTGGCTAGCATTACCTATTCCCAAGGAAGATTATTCTTTGTTTTAATAATAATTGACAGTAGCCATAATTGTCTAGCATTACCTATTCCCAAGGGAGATTATTCTTTGTTTTAATAATAATTACTTTATTGTTTAGGAACTGTAAATTTTAATAATAAATGCTGTCAAACCTGTATTAAGAGGTCATCTTTGGGTCAAGGCAAAAGTGGCCTTATAAAATAATTGACCTCTTTTAAAGAGGATCATCTCATATGAAATTTTCTATGATAGAACAAGAAAAAGGTGACCTTTTAATACAGGTTACTGCCTAGTAGAGGTGACCTCGTGGTCAGTTTTAACTGTATATCTAATAAACCCTGTCAGTTATTATACCCCCGCTCCACCGGAGAGGGGGGGTATACTGTTTTACCTCTGTCCGTCCGTCCAAGATAATTTTCGTCGCATTTTTCTCAGCAACTATTGATGGCAGAAATCTGATATTTGGTCACAAGCTTCATATAGGTATGCCATATTGTGGGAAGCGTTTTTGGACCCATCAGATTCCAACTTCCTGTTTGTCGATTTAGTTGGTTTTTTATACACATTGAACATATATGTGGGGGGTATCATAAGTGAGCATTAGCTCAGAGTTCATCTTGTTTTTATTATGTTTTCCTTTTCAGTATTGATTTGACGACACTGTCACTAGATATGGTAGAAATTCTCCTTACAATCTTGCCAAATGATGTAGAGGTTGGTATAACAGTTCTAAATAATGCAATTATTATATGACACATTTTTTCATTGGCTAATATTTGCATCAAATCCACAGTTGACATGTTTTAAATAAGGGATCTAGTGTGAATGAATCACCATATAGAACTCATGAAATCTAACATGTTAGTTAATACAATATGCAGAAATGAAAGGTTTCCTCTAATAGCTGATTTCCTCTTTTTTTAACAAAATATTTGGAAATAAAATGTTTCAAACTGGGTCCAAACAGCTAGAAAAAGAGGGTATTTGGGCACTATATAAGAGGTTTCCTCTTATTTCATCAGATAACACTTTTTTCTCTGAATAGGATAGAAAATAAAGATATCGCCTACATTTTAAATAGTTTCTTGTTAGATTTGATCAGGAATGGAAGTGTACATGATGCAAAATAATGTCCAGTGTTTACGTTGTATGCTAAAAAAAATCATGATGTGTCACAGTTTTTCATGATGTTTAATTGCCAAAGTAATTAAGGATGTATAATATGGAAAAAATATATAATTGTGATTGTTTTTGTTTAGGTTAAAGCTTTCAGGATGTATGAGAAAGACAAGAAACCTCTTGACATGTTAACAGATGAAGATCGATTCCTGTTTCAGGTAAGAAAGGGGAGAAGTGGAAGGTATTTCAGAAATAAGTAATCAAGGGGGACACAAACTCGGGAGAGAGGAAATTAATTTGTAACCATTTTTCACGCCACAATATAGCTGAAATACTACTAATGTTGGCTTCAAACACCAATCAATCAATCAATCAAACTTGGAAGACAAGTTTGTTGAAAGTTGAAGAATTTCTTTTCTATGCATAGATACTGCAGAACAATGATGTGGGAACAGGAAGACCATTTTATGTTTAAAAAATTACTACACATCTTAAAGAAAATATTTTAAATGCAACTCTGTCTGAGTTGTTTGTGGTGTAAATTGGGGTCATAGTCTAATGCAGAGTTTGGTGATTCATATCAATAGATAGGACACATACAGTCAAAACCTTCTAATTCAAATTCTGTGGTAACATTGAAAAATGGTCACATAAGACAGGTGGTTGCTCATTACAGGCTTAATTGATATGAAATGTGCTGTGAAGGGATGTTAAAATAAGGTCACATAATACAAGCTATTGCTTAATAGAGGTGGTCACTAAAGCAGATTTTACTGTATTGAGATTAATTCTTACTTACTACCTACCTCACTTAATATCAAAATGTCAATGTTATTGAATTTTAAAATACTTTTTTTTTTATATTTACAGCTATGTAAAGTAGAAAGATTGTCACAAAAGCTACACATTATGAGTTTTATTGGGAATTTTTGTGATACCATCCATAATCTACAACCGGTAAGTTTGTTTGTTGTGTTAGTAAGATGTTGTAAAGAATGTCTGCTTTGTCCATTGTATGGGGATAATATAGATTCTTCTTCTGCAAATGGCAGAAAAATATCGTAACCACTGGTATAGTCCGTTTGACTTCTAATTCTTAAAAATCCAGTTTTCAAATTAATAATTTTTTTTCTAGATGTATATTAATGTATGATATATACGAACTCTGACAATTAATCTCAAAATTTTTGGTTCATTATTAAAAAAGTTACCCATCTCTATGTTAATTATATTTTCTGAAGTGTTAAAATCTGGATGGAGTGAGTACAAATAACAGATGTACCATGTGACATAGGAAATTTAAATATTAAAGGACATCAATAAAATTGACTATCACCTTAATGGTCAGTTAATGAGTAGCCTTTTAATATTTAAATGCCTATGTCACATGGTCTATGAAATATACATAGAAAGCACATGTCTGTTATTTTGTTTTGATGGTTGGGCTCTTACACTATTTGTACTCACTCCATGAAGATTTTTACACTTCTGAAAATATAATTAACATAGAGAACTAATGGGTAACTTTTTTGATAATGGACAAAATTTTTAGAAATTAATTGTCAGAGTTCGTATATATCATATATTAATATTCATCTAGAAAAAAAATTGTTGATTTGAAAACTGGATTTTTAAGAATTTTTTTCTGAAGATTTATAGAAGTCAAACGGACTATAGCAGAAAATATATATGAAAAAATTGCTCACTTCACATTAATGTCATTGTTTTCTCCAAGTCCTCAGTTTTCCTCCCGTCAAATTTGGTTGAAAGTGATGTTAAGCACTAATAACACAAACCATTATATTCTGCAGAAAAAAAATAACATCCCCCCCCCCTCCCCAAAAAAAAAAAAATCAGTAAAATTTCTTTAAACAGAACCTCATTGGGACCAGCATTTGTGTTTGGAATAAATAGCTGTTCAGTTTATACAAGTAATATTAACAAAGATTTATTACAAGTTCTGTATATTCAGGATTCTAGTTTATTCAGTGATCTCTGTTTAGACAGGTTTTACTGTTATAGATACATTATGTTACTCACCTGTGTTTTAAATTTTATGTCGGCAGTATATCTCACAGTACAGATCTAAATATACAATATGCTAGTATTGTGACGACCAACATGTTTTCTATGATTGTGTTTTATCATTTCAGCAAGTAAATGCCATAATAGCTTCATCTATGTCAATCAGAAGCTCACAGAAAGTAAAGAAAATATTAGAGGTAAAAACTTATTTAAGACTTGTGGATTCTGTAATGCTGTTTTTGTTTAAAGAAAATGTTGGAGATAATAACAAGTTTAAAATTTGCATGATGCTATGAAAACCCTTTTTTGTAATGCGGAAGATGAACGATGTCACCGTGAACACCTGCATGTCTTACCTCGCCTATTTGAAACATGGTGTTCTGGGATTTTTGAACGAGTGAAATAACACGAAAAACAAAAATGCCACAATGTCGGAACAGTTCCATAAGAAAAGTTTGAAGATACCAAAGGTGGTAATCAGAATATGTAAATCGAAGGTCAGACAACACAATGGCCAAAAGAAAAAGGACAAACAACAATCGACAAAACATTCCACAGAAAATTAAAGATCGAGGAACACGATCCGGGGGTGAACTCAGGTGCTCCGGAAAAACCGCTATAACTTCAAAGAATACATAAGATAAATAACACCAACCTGATGTTAGGGAGAAGTCTAGTTATCTGGAGACTGTTAACATTGCTACAACTGATGTTAGAGAGAAGTCTAGTTATCTGGAGACTGTTAACATTGCTACAACTGATGTTAGAGAGAAGTCTAGTTATCTGGAGACTGTTAACATTGCTACAACTGATGTTAGGGAGAAGTCTAGTTACGTGGAGACTGTTAACATTGCTACAACTGGTTTTCTATCTTTAGAATTGTTCATCCATTAATTTTGATATCTTGCAAATTCCACTTCAGTAAAAAAATAATTGTTCAGAGATTTAATGTTTTTGTTTTGTTTTGAAGGTTTGACAATGTTTTTCTCTTTTCATACAAGATATCTTAATATAGATAATGCTATGCAAGAAATCACATCATTGGTGTAATGCTTATCGTGCTCACCACAAGTGCATTAGATCGTGTTTTTGACGTCTAATCAGAGTTCGCGATAACGAGGGACGTCTGTACTCTGCATCTATATACATTATTTTTGTTTATTTACAGGTCATTCTTGCCTTTGGTAATTATATGAACAGTGCTAAGAGAGGTCCAGTATATGGATTTAAACTGCAGAGTTTAGATATGGTAAGTAGATGAAAATATATATAGGCTAATGAAAATAAACAAAAAATGAACAATGAACATTGAAGTTTTCAGAAAGATATGATTCACTAAAATATAAGCCTATGATGGAATTTCAAGTTTACAACAAATATATGACTTACCCTTTTGACATCTTCAGACTTTTATTTCCTAGTATCCAGGCCATTTAATAAGGGGTGGTACCAAGTACTTTTACCCACTTAAAATGGTCTTTGGTACCTCCTGATTTTAAAGAGATTTGTATAAAATATTCATGAAAGTTTTTTTTTAATTTTAATATAAAGTAATGCCTGTAAATAAGTACTGGTACACTTGAAAAATGTTGAAAGCTTTGAGTATCAAGTACATGTTACCATAGGTGGGAGTTGATATCACAAATCTTAGTTCATAGCCATAGTGACCCAGAAACTGTAAATAATAAAATGATAACCAAAAAAGATACTGCATTGTCGGAACAGTTCCAAAATCCAATAGAAAATTCATAGAAATAGTCAAAATGGACACTGCAAACACAAATACATCGCCACTCACTAACCAGGCTTTTTACAGATACTTCAATAATAAGAAATTGATTTGATAATATACAATTATAGTCTTTTGTTGAGGTCAATACAAGTTTTTATGGACCTTAAAATCGATATTCACTGAAGCCTTTAGGCTGAGGTGAATATGGATTTCTAAGGTCCATAAAAACTCGTATTGACCGATACAAAAGACTAATTGTTTTATTACATTAAAATGAAAAGTAAAAGTGAAACCAACTCAATATGAAATTAATCACTTCAGTATGACGTCATACATAACGCAATGGAAAATGAAAGTGAAAGCGAGTCAATACGAGTTTTAATCAAACAATATCAAATTTTACGGAATGTCAGGTGACAGCATGATAGCCAATAAAATTGTTTAGATAAAATCATTATGTAATAAGTTTTTTTACTGATAATTATTGTGCTATTTGTTGTGTTTATTTTCAGTTAATGGATACAAAATCAAAAGATAAGAATGTATCCTTGATGCATTACCTTGTTAAAACAGTACAGGAAACGTTTCCAGAACTTCTTAACTTTGAATCTGAACTGAGGTTTATAGAGAAAGCTGCCATTGGTATGTACAAATGTAAATTAATAACAACATTAAATGAATCTCTGGTATTAATAAGAATGTAGATATCAAATTTAGTGTGCACGACGTGTTTCTAGAATGACCTTCATCAGGTACTCTCAAAATCAAAAGATTGGCAAGCCAAATAATTTGATATTAAGACAACAGTATCTGGGAGTGAGTGAGTGATTGTTGTTTAATTCCAAATGAGTAATTCTCAGCTACATTGTATATCGAGGAGAGAACCAGTTAGATTTTAGTGAGGAGATGAAGATGTCCGTTTTGTACTAGATGAACACATACTTATAATAGGTATTTATTGGCTTATTACTGCTTTATTTTATTTATTTTAAGTCCAATTTGTATGTAACATTTTCAATTTAATTCCTTCAGAAAATTTGTTTCTGCAGTATAGTAACAGCATTGTTGCAGCTCTTATTGTTTCAAAGATACAAGAAGACCGAAATGGACCAACATCCAAAATTTTAAATTTTTATTAATGTTTGATTTTAAAGGTTTTTTTCTCTCTAATTTCCTCATGAAATTCCTTCCTGCTTTTTCCAAACAGATTCTACATAGTGAAGACTTTAGCTGGACAATAATCTTTTTTTTTCAGTTTTTATTCATTACCTACATAAATCATTTGAGCTATACAGGCTTTTTGAGAGGCCTCTGGTTCAAGATTACAAGGTTCTATAAGATTAGGAAACTGTTTAAGTGATAGGAACGTCATTGTAGCTTTTCATTGACTTTAGTGCTACATATTTCTATGTACAGTCAAACCTTCCTATGCAGTCACCTGTATTAAAAGGTCATTTTTTCCATAGAAAATTTCATTTGAATTGAACCTCTTTTAAAAGGTCACCTGTTTTACAAGACCACTTTTTCTTTGTCCCTAAGGTGACCTCTTAATACAGGTTTGACTGTATGTTTATATATATTTGTTTCAGTTTCGATGGAGAATATCGTTGTGGATATGAATGAACTTGACAAAGGAATGGATATGACCAAGAAAGAATATGAAGCAAGGAAACATTCTCGAGATTTGCCTGTTATTCTCAAAGATTTCTTAAATAACTCTGAAGACAAACTGAAAAAATTACAGAGTGATTTAAAAACAGCCAAGGTATTGTATTTAATAATTCAGACTTTTAATAATTTTAGGTAGTATTTTAAAATTATAATAAAGTAAATTTATTTACGAGATAAAAATTTGTGTTTGAAACAGGTGCATAGCTAACGTTGCAGGGAATTTGAATGAAAGAAGAGTTTGAAGATAGGAAAGGGGTAATCAGTATCCGTATATCGAAGAAGAACAGACAACACAATGGCCAAAAGAAAAAGTACAACAATTTTTGACAGAACGATCTACAGAGCATACACACAAAACTAAAGATCGTGTAACACGAGCCCCACTGAAAACGGGCTCCGGAAATTTCAATGTGTAAATGCACCTTTAATATATACATTCAATGATATCATGTTTTTCCATCACTTCCTGTTAACTGAACCAGCTTACATGATTTTTCGTCAGTTAATTAAAACGTTCACCGTGACCAAAGATTTAATCACGCAGCTTTAAGGAGTAAGGACAACGATTGGTTGTCTAGGAATTAGGATAATGTGTCCGAGAGGAGTGACACATCTACCTGCTAGCACTATAGAGATCCAGTTAAACGTGTTGGTCTAGTATAAAGCGAACATCATCATCATAATTTCATTGAACGTAGCTTGTTCTCGCCATAATATAGCTGAAAAATTTCTCATTTGGCATTAAACAACAATCAGACACTCGCTCAAGATATGTCATACATTATGTTAATTGACTGTGGTGTATTTAGCATATGACTTTTATTCAGATTGATTTTCATGCATCAAAAACTGAAAGAAAAATGTCCTGAAATGATTACATCTTATTGCAAAATATGTAATTCAGCAAATAGATACAAATATGTGAAGTTTATATCTAAAGTTATATCTATTATGAAAACAAAAGTTTAAACAGTGATTATCAACAATTCCAGCAATATCAACAAAACCAACAATAATCTCTCACCATAACTGACTGAACATAAAAAAGGGGATTCATAACGACGTTGCAAATTCAGGTCCTGGCTTGGACAGACACAAAAATATGATGGTGTTAAACCAGTTAAAGGAATCCCAACTCTTTCCGCTTGATAACTGGATCTCCAGCGGCAATACATATGTAAGCGAACAATGAAAAACCTGGACAGATTTCCTTCTACTTAAAAAGACCACATACTATCACACAAAGAATTACAACATAAACATGGACAGTACAATAGCAGTGTCATTTGAGATCTCAAAAATATTTTCTGGCCAGTTACTTCGTCTTTATTTTAGGTGTGTTTTTAAATTTGTTGGGGGGGCCTCGTAGTCATGAATGTATGGTAGTTGGATTTACAACTACCTTTGCAATCAGTGCCTATCACCGCTAGCGTGGGTTCAAATCCCGCTAATGGCGAGGTGTATTCGATACAACATTATGTGATCAAGTTTGTCAGTAACTTTCGGCAGGCCAGTTGTTTTCTCCAGGTACTCCGATTTACTCCACACAAAAAAAAAACTGACCATCACTGAAATATTGTTGAAAGTGGTGTTAAACACCATAACCTAACCCTAGCCTCTTTTTAAAAACCATATTTTTTAAATTTTATGTTTAAATTTTCAGGATTCATACAAACGAGTTGTAGAGTATTATGGTGAGAATCCAACAACAGTACCCCCAAATACATTCTTTTCACATTTTGTCAGATTTGTTAATTCATTTAAGGTAAGATTTTAGGGTTGTGATATACCAAGATCACGGCTTGTTGATGGTTTTACAGTAGCTCCCCTCTCATATTTCCACCACATCTTCAGCAATGAAAAGGTGGCTTCATAAGTGGGGTGGCCTCTCTTGTATAGGGACAAGTTAGTAGTATTAGTATTTTACTATCTCAGTGCATCTGAAATATGGCCTGATAAGAGAGGTGTCCTTTTGTAGGAGTGGCCTGATAAGAGTGGTGTCCTTTGGTGGGAGTGGCCTGATAAGAGTGGTGTCCTTTGGTGGGAGTGGCCTGATAAGAGTGGTGTCCTTTGGTGGGAGTGGCCTGATAAGAGGGGACTACTGTATCTGAACATTTTGTTTTCTTTATCATAAATATATGGGTAATATTCTTCAAGAAATATTTGATGTACATAAAAATATGGTATCAACCATTAATATATTTGTTGAATGGAAGTTTATTAGGTTATAAAGTTTGACAACATCTTGCAGTAGTTCAGCTGATTTCTACAAACATCTTGCAGTAGTTCAGCTGATTTCTACACTAATAAATCAGCCACAATGTTCCTGAAATATTATTAAAAGTGGCATTAAATACCCATGTTTATATTTGATAACGGAGCGAAAAAAACAAAAAATACCACACTATCGGAATGATTCCAAAATTCAATAGAAAAATAGTAGAAAGAGGCAAAATTGATATCCTTAGCACACAAATACACGAACAGTCACTTTCCTGGCTTGGTACAGGCACTTCTATGAAAAGTGGCAGGGTTAAGCTATATATTTATGGGCAAAAAAAAACCAAAAAAAAAACCCACCGTTATTTGTATCAAGTACATTGTACTTTAAGAAACATGGATGATACAGTTATCGGTAATGATATTTTGATACTACATATCTCTTTATACATTGTAGAAAGGTAGATATCTTATTTAGTGTGAATGACACATTTCTGGAATAACCTTCATTAGTCTTAATAATAATTACATTATTTAAGAATTGTGAATTTCACTGATAAATAGATGTAATAAACCATGTCAGTATTAACATTGACTACTGGGTGGATGATATGATCTGAACCATGTTAGTGTTAACATTGACTACTGGGTGGATGATATGATCTGAACCATGTCAGTGTTAACATTGACTACTGGGTGGATGATATGATCTGAACCATGTCAGTATTAACATTGACTACTGGGTGGATGATATGATCTGAACATTGACTACTGGGTGGATGATATGATCTGAACCATGTCAGTGTTAACATTGACTACTGGGTGGATGATATGATCTGAACCATGTCAGTGTTAACATTGACTACTGGGTGGATGATATGCTCTGTGACTTACAGTCCACCAAGTAGAGGTATCTACCCAGTGATAGTAATAAAAATATGGATATCTAATTTAGCTATGATTAGTACGCACAAAGCGTTTCTGGAAAAACTTCAAGTATGCTCATTGTCAAAAGACTGGAAAACCAAATAATGGAACGATATAACTGAAATATTGTTTAAAGTGGCATTAAACACCATAACCCTAACCCCAAAACCCTAACTCAAATTATGGAGGAACCAAAGGGCATTAACTCTTCTTTCCTCTTATAGGGAGCATTGATAGAGTTAGACAAGCGACGGAAAATGGAGTATGCTGCTATGGAACAACCAAATCAAAATAAGGATAAACGTAAAGACAGGAAACAAGTACAGGTAATTATTGTCAGTCTGTCTGTTATTATAATAACAACTACCTTCAAGACAAATAGAATAACGATAGTTTTGAAAATCGAGACAGACATTATAACTAGTATCGCAGCGAGTCTGATTGTGACGACCTATGATACTAGTGATATTGTATGTCGAGACCTTCAAAACTGACGTTAATAATAATATTGGTTACATCATGTGTTTGATGTCACACCGTCCAATAATTTTCAGTATCAGTATTAGTCTGTTGATACTTAAAGTATCTGTCGGTGAGATCAAAGAAAAAATATATGAATTACTGATAAGAGACATTAATACTTATTATATTGTTAAGCAAAATTTGTTTAGCTTTTTTTTCTTTCTTTTATTCATAAAAATTGTATCCATAAAAACTATAATATTGAATGACTGGATCAAATCAGAGTCAAAATATGAAATATGTGCATTTAGAAATGATATAAGAAAAAAAAATCATTAGGAAGTGAATTTTACCAACACTTAGAGATTAACTTCTCAAAGATTGACAAGGATTTATTGAAGAAAAATATTTCAGTATTTTGGTACAGTCATACCTAATTTATTGACCACCCCTATTAAACAATAACTTGTATTATGCAACCTTTAATTTTCTTTCACAGTTGATTTCATATTAATTACGCTGTATTTAGCACATGTCATTTACAGTCAAACCTGCTTTAGTGACCACCTCTATTAAGCGATAACTTGTATCTTCTCACAGTGCATTTCACATTAAATAAACCACCTGTCTTATGTGACCCAATTTTAATGTTCCTTTGTAAGGTCACATAAGACTGGTTTGTCTGTATATTCATTTATAAAAATCATATACAGTGAAAACTCTCTTAAACCAATCCTAAATTAACTGAAAAACATTTGTATACAGTACATCAAATTTAGTCATATTTAATATATGGTATTTTTTCCAAATTTAACATCTATTCTGATAAAAGATACAGTCAAGCCTGCTTTAGTGACCACCTCTATTTAAGAAATAAATCATCGAAGCCAGAATGTGTTTTGAGTTTTAACATGGGTTGGCGGATATTAGTAAATTTTATTCCTCGCCTCTGGCTCGGAATAAAATACTAATATCTACCATTCCATGTTAAAACTCAGAACACATTCTGGCTTCCATGATTTATTTCGATTCTGATATGTCTAAGAGTACAAATACGGTAGTATGCTTTGATTGGAAGATGGTAATTTATATTGACGTTTGCAGAAAATGTCGCACACAATTTGTGCTGTCAAATTCGAGCAGATGATAATTCATCAACATTTACGACGGAAAAGTCAGTCACATGCACCGGCGAATGTGCTAAGTCGCTCGTTTGTCTCCAAAGCGAAAGGACGTCATGTTAGAATAAACAATAAACTGTATTATGTGACTTTATTTTTAATTTCCCTTCACAGTGCATTTCACAATAAACCTGTATTAAGTGACCACCTGTCTTATGTGACATTATTTCAATGTTTTCATGAAAGGTCACATAAACCCTAATTTTGAAATCTCTTCACAGTGCATTTGATATTAAACCTGTATTAAGTGACCACCTGTCTTATGTGACACTATTTCAATGTTACCTGGAAAGGTCACATAAGAAAGGTTTGACTTTACCTGTATTAAGTGGTCACCTTTGGGACAAAGAAAAGGTGATATTTTAAGACAGGTGACCTCTTAAATGTGATTCAATTCATATGAAGTTTTCTATGACAGGTCAAGATAAAAGTGACCTTTTAATACAGGTGACTGCTTAATAGAGGTGACCACAGGGGCAGGTTTGACTGTATCTCCTGTTGAGACAGGTTTCACTGTAATTTTAGTTCATGATTTATAATTATTTTACAGAATTACAAACATCTGGATCCACCGGTATATTTGTCTGAGATGTTTATAGCGTGGTCATTTAACTGTTATGTCTACTAATATATTTTTATTGCAGATTTTTTTTCTCAATAAATAAGCAAACTTTTTTTTGCAGCCAAAAATATTTCACTTCCATTTCATTGAAGATTTTCACATCTCTCATGCATTTTTTTTTGGTCACTGTATTTTGGAAATAAAGAAACTTTAAAACCACTACAGCATATCGTAAAGTCATTTTGTTCAAAGCTATCAACTAAACTTGAAAAAGGGAGATAACTATAGAATTTTTGTTTCAATTATTTAACTAATTGAAATTTAAATTTGAAAAAGGGAGATAACTATTGACAATTGTTATGAGTCGAGAAATATTAGATGTTACATCAATAATGAATGACCTTAAAAATATATCACTTGAAATTGCCAAAAATGACATGGTTTGAAATATTGTGCTGTAAAATGCTATGCTCAACATAGGACATTTATAAAGTTTATGGATAAAAGAATGATTTTATGATTATAATCAGCAGGACACTGGCAGTTTGTTGCTCTTAAATATATGCTGGTTGCAGTGTTAAATATGTATACTTATAGAAACAATGTTTATGTATATATTATATATAGTTGATATTGTGAGCTTTTATTCACATTTTGGCTGTTTTGCTTCAGCTCTTAAAACGACCAGTAAGTTAGATTTTGTTACTGTGCAGGTGATTTGGATCTGCCTTTGATTTCCCGCTTTTTTTTTTTCAAAACCAAGAAATGTCTTTGCTCCATCCTATTTTTTTAATTGAATAAAATTGTTTATTTATATATTTTTTAAATATATTATTACAGAGTTCTTGAAATTTTGTTTGTGCTGTCAGACATTCGGACTGACAACTAATGGAACTTTGTCAGTCCGAACTTTTTTCTCATGTCCATACAGAAATGCCTTTATTTAACATTAACTTTATTCAACAATAACTTTTCAGTAATTTATAATAGCAATATGTGTGTTTGTGTAAATATTATGTGTATGAATACATCAGAATGTCACTAACTAGTTGAATTCATACTCAATTTCAAATTCAGTTATACATGTAGCTCTTAATGTTTCTTCTTCACTCATTTCACACTCTGAATCACTACTCATTTCACTTTCTACAGTTTTTATTTTCTCTCTACTTTTATCCTCCTCATCATTCTCACTTTCTCTTTCCAATTCATTCTCAATTTTTATTTTCTCTCACGTTCTATTTATTTCATCACTCTCTCTATCAATGCCTTCCTCATTCTCTAGCTGTGTATCACTCTCTACTGAGTTCTGATTTTCTTCATTCCCTTTCGCATCGTAGCCAAGGTGTTTTGACAAGCCAGTGTTGTTAAAACTGACGCTCTCGATTAATTTCATATTGTTTTTTACTATCTTTAGTTCCGATTATGTCCTCTCTTTTTCGTTTGCCAGGCTTTGCACCTGCACTAAATGTAATCGGCCACCTGGTCGTCATACTTTCAAAATTAAGAAAAACGGAAGTAATAGATAACTTCCGGATGCGTAATATGCGAAACGGTTAGGATATGGAGATGAATCAAATACCGGAAATGTCGGCCTAGAATACCGGCGGATGTTTTGCCGGTCCAGTGGGCCGACAGAGATGTGGAAAACGTCGGACATGCCGATTTTTTGTCGGCCAAACCGATAAAACCGACAAATTTCAAGAACTCTGTTATTAAATAGCACTACAATGTCGACCAGTGTCGACGTCCAATAAAAATTGATTTCTAATTTCAATGAATATATTTTCTTTCGTACATAAGCACAGTGAGACTTGTATCAAACAGATCAGCTATGAAATTTAGTATTTTGACAAAGCTTTGATCTCTGTCATGTCTGAATTCATGGCCTAAATGATTGGAAATACTTGTCGAATTTGAATTTAATTAACCGCAAAGGGATTAAAACTTTACAACACAATTAACCTTAAAATTATTTTAAAAGAAATTAGAGTTAAAATTAAAATATTATATTACTTTGTGCATCATGCTCACATTTTGCTAAGAAAATTATTTTATCTAGCCTGGTTCAATCAGTATGATACACAAGAAATCAGAAAGATTTTTTTTTTCAGTGATGTTAGATACTTACCAAATCATTTGATTTTTTCTTTTTTGACAATGTGGGTGTGGTCCATCCTGACAATGTGGGCGTGGTCCATCCTGACAATGTGGGCGTGGTCCATCCTATCACCTTTTCCTTTACCTAGATACATGTACATGTAGTTAATGTGGGTGTGGTCCAACCTTCAACCTTCGTCGTTTCAGGATACAAATGGTGTCTCATCGTTTTATTTTGACCTTATTGGAATTGAAAATCTGATTTGGTCCCTCTTTATGCATTCACACATGTTAATTCTCATATGATTTAAGGAATAACTGTGTTATATTTGAAGAATTGCCAGCGTCAAGTGGGGATTTGATGGTGACAAATCAAGTTTTGCTTGCTGACATAGTGAGGCCTGTAAAATGTATATTTGTGACCGTCAAATCCCCAATTGACCGTGGCAACTCTTCAAATACAAACTGTTATTTGTATTCTAATGCAAGACAAGCATATCTCGATTGAGCATAAGAAAAGGTCTAAAAATTACAAATAATAAAATGCAGCAAAATAAACTTTGGCACATAAAGGTCACAGAAAATCGTGACATCATATGAAAATTTTCAGCGTAGAACCTAAACACTGGATGTTATTTCGTAACATGAAGAGCTGCAATTATGGATAAAATCTAACAAGAAATTGTTTTTGTATGCTGGCGATGTTTTATTTTCTTAACATATTGTTTTGATTGACATGGTGGAGGTCAAGAAACAATATGAAGCTCATACACACTAGAACAGTTATATACTGGTAATAATTGCATTAGAATATATGTTAATATGGTTGTGGCCCTGTCTTCTATAGATATCAGAAATGACTGTAGTACTATGTATCTTGTTAGAGGGAAAGAATTTGGAATTTGAAATTTTCTTGAAAAATTCTGTCTATGTTTCACACCACAACTAAACTAACATATACTTATCATGAAAAATACAATTACAACTAGGGTGTCTTAAGGAATTTTTTATTTTGTCAACTTTACCGATGCACCATCTGAATATCTGCTTAGAGTGGGAGAGTGGGTGATTGTTGTTTAACTCCAAATGAGCAACATTTCAGCTATGTCATGATGAGAACAACTTTGATCTCAATGAGATGATGATCATGTCCACTTTGTACTAGACCAACACACTTAGTTAGATTTATATAGTGCTTACTCACTGTATCAACAGTCCATGTGTAGACACATGGCTCCACTCGGATACATTATACAGATTCTGAGCCAACCAGTTGCTACTTAGTGCTGCATGCATAGTGGGGAAGCAACAAATACCAATTTTATAGTCTGGTTTGGCCAGACTAGGAACCAAACCCACAATCTACTGCACTGGAGGTGAGCACACTAACCATTAACCCACAGATGTGGTTTAGACGGAAAGATATAAATTTGCCATCCACCAGTCTTGAATTACTGGTAACCTTATGCAGACAACTCGTAGGCTGGTATAGTTCAAAGTTGACATCATCGTCATCTCGTCCAAGTGCAAATTGTTCTCACATGCACCATGATGTAGCTAAAAAATTAATCATTTGGTGCTAAACGACAATCACACACTCATTCAATGAATAAAACAGATACAGTTTTGTATGTAAGAGAAAGGTAGCATCACAATTTAGCTGCTGAAATAAATGTAGACACAGAAGTATAGAGCGTGTAGACACATGAATAGAGTGTGTAGAATATGTGTAGACACACGATGTAGATTTATAACAATCACAATGAATACATGTCTAATGCATGTTCTTAAGGAATTAAATAAACAGAATAATTAGATACGTGTTATGTCACTCCTTTTTAAGCATGAAGATGAAAACGGGATGATTGGTCTACCAATGAAGGTACATAAACAGCTGTTGTATCAATGTTGTTCATTACTGATGCTTTTTTCAATATTACTGCTGTGTTATGTATTAAATTTCAGATTGAGTTTCGAAATATTCAACTTTGTTTTACTGCTGTGTTGTTTTTTTAGATTTCACATTGAATTTCGAAAAATTTGATTTATTTTCGGGGGGGGGGGTGAAATATTGTTTGAAGTTTCATAGTTGTAACCCAACTGGGTTGTTTTAGAGCGTTTTATTTTTGGATGAATTAGCAAGAATATTAAAAAAAAAAAATCAATGGCAAGGAATATAACAGTAAAGTAAATTTTTGTGAATGTTCTATGGTCCATCGTCATAAATCAAAGATATCTTTATGCAAATTTGAAAAAAATTGGGGGGAAAAAAAACAATTTCTTAAAAAATTAATTGGAGGATATTCTTTAACATAGATAAAAGTGGTCAAGAATGGCCTTGCAAAGCAATTATTCTTGAATGTATGTACGGATCATGAAAAACATGAAATAAATGAGTTGGTTTACAGCTATATAGTACAATTACTTGTTCTAAGAAATTTAATTATTGTTAACATGATTATCTTCCCAAGTTTTTATCAAGGAGTATTTAATAAACAAGATTTACAAGTATTTATTAAGTAGGGTTGGGCTAAGTGGTATTTATTTCCATTTTCTTACCCACCCTATGTTTTTGCTGTTGTACGAGTACTTATAAAGGAGGGTTGGGTTAATTGTTATTTATTTACTTTTTATCCCCCTCCCCTATGTTTTTTGCTCTTGTATTGCTTTGCTTTTATTGGTGCATTTACAGGTACATTTTTATATGACATTCTTTGCTTTCATTGTTTTTGTTTATTTGATTCGTTAAGATGTGTTAATTTATTGATTTCAATTTGTTGTATAATAATAAGGATAAATTTTTTTTCTGAAATGTAAGTGATTGCTTAAGAGATGTTTTGATAGTCCAGATAATCTATGAAAAAAATGCCCAAACCTCAAACTAATTGCAAAAAATTAAACCCTGCATAATACAGCTAACATATTGGTTAGAAAACTAATCAATTGATCAATGAAGAAAATCCAAACAAAATTTAAGGAACAAATACATTTTGAATGTTATTGCCATTCTTCATCTGAATACATCATATATTATTTGATCTGTGGTACACATAAACCTATGTGTAATTGGCACAAAACTGGGGAAAGAATCTCGTCTTTGTCCCAGTCTTTAAAACACTGCACTAATATTGTACATATACAATTTACAGTGACAAGCCGATTGTAAAATACTTTTTTTCAGCTTAAATAATTTTGAAAGTGAGCTGTTGAATTTAAATATGAAATGCATTCAATTTGGATAGATAATACATATTGTATATATTTTTATAGGATGCTGTAGTGAGTGAACTCAAAAACAGAACCAAACACATTAAAGAGAAGAAATTGCTGAACAAAGATGAAGTATATCATGGTGCTTTAGAAGATATACTCTTAGGCAAGTAGCAATAACACTACACTAGAAACTGGGCACGGGTGGCTCAATGATTTAGGTCGTTGGATCTAACAACTCATACAAGCCTATCACCAATACGGCATGGGTTCGCACCCGGCTTTGTAAGTTACAAAAAAGTGTGCACTCAAGTCGCAGCCGCAAGTGATAAAGTTTACCAGTTGCTTGCCGGGTACTCCGGCTTCCTCCACCACTAAAACTGGTCGCCATGATATAGCTGAAATATTGTTGAAAGTGACGTTAAAACACCAAAAATCAAATCAAATCAACCACACTAGAAACACTAAGCACACAAGTTATATCCAGAATACAATTGTATTCTACATATAGGGGCTGTTGTGAACGTATGGTTACTGTATTTACAACTACATATGCAATCAGTGCCTTTCATCACTAACGTTTTTCTCCACAACCAATAAAACTGACTGGCCCAATATAACTGAAGTATTGTTGAAAGTGGCATTAAACACCATAAACCTAACCACCTGATACATATAGCACTACATACAGTACACCCAAGACAAACAAATGCAAAAGTTTGTCTCTTTGTGAAGAATTTTTGCAATGCTGACTCGAGGATAGATCTGTGTGTATAAGTGGGAGGTCTGCAGAAGCAACATGGACATAATGGACAAGATTTGACGGAATATGAGGTCTTTTGCTCTTTGAAAGAAATATTAATAAAAACATAAAAAAAACAGAACTGAGTGCTGAAATTATTTTAATTTATGTAGTAGAAAGTTTAGTAGATTAAATAAATTGTATTTTTTTTCAGATTTGAAAAATGAACCATACAGACGGGCAGATGGTGTTAGAAGAAGTCAAAGGAGAAAAAATGAAGGACTAATGTCAACATCAATGGGAAATGATGTCTTCTGAGTTATCTCCCATGTGTAATTATCTCCCTTTATTTCATGTAAATTTACATAACCATATGAAGTTGGTTGTAAAAAGACTTCCAGTTAAATGGGAACAAGGATGTGTGATATTGTGTACAAGAAGAATATCCCCTCCCTCTCTTCATATCTCTACCTTGTACAAAAGTGGAATAAATATGTTTAAAACAGGACACGAGAAATAGCAATAGATTGATGGTGGGGAAGTGTGTTTTTTCACTTGGCCAATGTTACAGGAAGGGTGAATGAATTAGAAGAAAGGTTGTTCGTCCATTGTAAATCTGTTGCAGGTTAGATTCCTGGAATTTTAAGGATTGGGGTAGGAATAAAACATTTTTAATTGAATTCATTCCTATAGCTCTTTGCTACAACATGGTTTTTAACACCAGTCTGATCTCTCCTCCTCATAGGACACCGATCGATACATGCAAATGAAACTATTTTTGTTATGCAATTATGAAAATATATTTACTGCTACAATTTTTGCTGCTTTTTCGCTTTTTTTACTTTTTGTAGTCAAAAATTGCAATGCAGTAAGTAGCATACAGATTTGTGTCACAGACATTAAAAGAGTACTATAGTTAGAATTTTATATGAGTTTGATAGACAAAGAATCTCAGTAGGAAGAGTTTCTTGAGGTAATGGCACCAAAATTATTATTCCATTCCATGTGGTAGTTTGTTAAAAAAAACAACATATAAGATTTAATTATTATTCTTTTTTTTTCATTTTGAAAAAACAAGTTTGCAAAAGTATATGTTTTATAATTAATTGGGGATTCTTATTGTTTCTTTGGAAGGGGAACAGAGGTTTTTTCAATGCTACAAGCTTATATATATTTTCGATGGAAATTTGAGCAAACAGAATTTCAACATTATAATGGATAAGTTTTTTTAATGGTGATCAAAATTTAATAGAATTTTTGTGACATTCCAGAAATTTATATTTTCGGAAAGGTAAAGCATATTTGTGGTTTATGCTCAAGATCTAAAGCCTACCAAAGCATTCATTACAATGATTTATGCAAGGTTAATTCACAAAAATATTATTTATCTTCCATATATAAACATTAAGTCCTAATAATTGCATAATAAACAGTCTTCGCGCTAACCCACTTGCCCGAAACCCGGGACAAGTGAAAATTATGAAAGAATTTGTTTGAATAAATGGAAAGTTTTTCTAAATTTGGCTTTTGGGCAAGTAGGTGAAAAAAATTAAGGCAAAAACTGATAAATAAAATTTCATGGAGTTTTGGTTGTGAGATTATATACTGGTGAATTCCTGGTGTTCCTCTGTCAACTCCAGCAGAAACATTTAAAATATTAATAATTGCAAGATTTTTAATTTTAATTCAATTAATTAAAGATATTTTCGCTTACATGGGTAGGTGCCGTTTTGTTGTCCCATGCCACATTATGTTTTGAATTGTGATTGACAGGAAAACAATTATGTAATGGTGCATTCAAAATTTCATATTTTCTGGAATTTCATGTGAAAAAGAGTGTTCCGAGAAATGAACGAACATGTATGTTTCACAATGTGTATAAAGGTAATGTGACCTTATTACTCTTGTACATGTACCTGTATTTTTAAGACATGGAAATTATTTTATAAATAAAGTCTTTATAATATGTATTATGGTAAATTTTTAATTAGTTGTAAATAATGTTTATGAAATATAGACGTGTGAGAATGTGACATATTTATATTTAAAAAAAAACAATATTGTTTCAATGTCATTTTGTGCAATTTTATGAAGTTTTCAATGTTTTATATAAAATTTTGTTATGTTTATTTAAATTGTTTCTCATCCATAGTAATTATTTGATGCAGTAATCTCCTTGTTATGTATGCATTTAAGGTTGACGTAAATTCAAGTCAGAGTTATTTCCCCTTAACATCTAATGTTTGCTTCCTTTTTTTTTGTCCCCCGCCTCCCAAGCGGAGCGGGGGATATAGAAATGCTGGGCGTCCGTCCGTCCGAATATATTGTAAGCGCTCTCAGATTTGTATTTGTTGACCAATTGATTTCAAACTTACACACAGACATTATATTAAGAATATCTAGCTTAAGTTCGAAACTGGGCAAAATTCGAAAATAAAATTCTTGTAAAATCATGTTTTTTATAGAAAAAGTACATATTTTGAGAATTACACATTTCTCTGAAACTACAAAAGATAGCAACTTAATATTTGGTATGGGTGGAGATGCCAATGTGAAGTTGAGGATGCAACATTCCCCCCTCCCCCCAGCTCAGCCCTACCCTCTAAGGAATCTGTATAAAAAAATGTGACCGAAATCCCCACCCTAAAGCATATATATTTATGATCAGGGTGACTAGGCAAATTAAATGCCTTATAGCTCAGGCCCCAGGGGTCATACCCCATCCCCTACCTGAAGTGAACTTTTTAATGGTTGAGATCCCCACCCCTAAACCATATATATTTATGATCAGGGTGACTAGGCAAATTAGATGCCTTATATCTCGGGCCCTGCGGGGTCATACCCCACCCCTACCTGAAGTGAACTTTTTAATGGTTGAGATCCCCACCCCTAATCCATATATATTTATGATCAGGGTGACTAGGCAAATTAAATGCCTTATACCTCAGGCCCCAGGGGTCATACCCCATCCCCTACCTGAAGTGAACTTTTTAATGGTTGAGATCCCCACCCCTAAGCCATATATATTTATGATCAGGGTGAATAGACTAATTAAATGCCCAAAGATTTTGACTTGCAACTCGGCTTTTGCATTTTATAAATATATCACATGGATAACATTACACTCACATTACACCTCTTTCTATTGCGGCGGGGGACACATGGCTACGTGTTGCAATCTTGTTTTTTTTTCAAATTACGTAATTTTAGAAATTTAAGAATATGGTTTAATTTGTATCAACTTATTTTTAGCAACTGAGTAAAATTTCTTAAATTAACACAAACTTCAAGGCTATGAACGGTGGTATATTGTATTTATTTACATTATTGTAAAGTTTGGGCGTACCAGTTGTGTAAATGTTGTGAGCGTATAGAATCGGACTTAACTTGTTTAGAAGTCATCAATATATTTTATGTATTTGAAAACTTTAAGAGATATGACACATTCGTAAACATCATAGATATATTAATTTTGATGTGTAAGAATATCGTCAGTGATAAAGTCATTATTTATATTTAAAAAGAAAAATATTGCTTAGTTAATAATAAGAAGATTAAACAGGTTTAGCATTTATTTAAATACAGTACTCAATTTATTTTACGTCTTTGCAAAATTGATATTCAGTGATGATTTTCCCCTGCTTTTTAGTGGATTTCCACTGTTTGCCTCAGTCCAGTGGGTTTGTAAAATGTGTAGATTTGTTCAGTGGGTTTGTAAAATGTGTAGATTTGTTCAGAAAAAAAAATGAGGGTGGTGAGATCGAAAACAGCATAAAAATCAGTAAAGAAACAATGATTTCAGCAAATGGGATAGTTTCATGTGTTGCGACTCCAAAAATTAGATTCCGCTGTGGTAATATGAAAACGAATTTCTGATTGGCTGAGATAAAACATTTGGCCAATGAAAGTTTACTAGTGTGCTTTGGGAGCAGTGAGAAGATGGCACTTAAAATTTAAGAACTCATTCTTCAAGAAAGTTTTTTTTTAAAGAATTGTAATTAGGTGCCAGGAAATTGCTATTTTAAACCATTTACCCTAGACCCCTGGCCATAAGAAGAGCTCGCTATATGACTATGAGGATCCCGGCCTTGTTTCTCAATATTTTTTCTGTTATTTTTTTTAATTCTTTGAAATCATCACTGGATATTAAACTGCTTTTATTTACAAAAGATTTTAAGCAATATATATAATGTATTTTCTTTTGTCTTTTTCTCATGCTAGAAAAATCAAAAGTCTTTGCTAACTGGTGCTATTTACAATAAACAATTTAATGTGAGTTTAGATATATTTTTTTATACTGTTAATTAAATATCTAATATGCAGCCTTTAGGGTTTTAATGTAAAAGGTTTTCATTAATTTACCATTCTTCAGACCCTTCTTATTTCCAGATCTTAACACGAGCAATGGAACGATTATTTATTTCTACATTAATGAAATATTAACCATAAATAGTCAGCCGAAAAGCTTTATGACGATTTTAATCACTTATTTACAATACCTATGTATTTTCCAATATCCGACATTTTTGTTTGAAATTTTTTTCATCTTTCGATTCTGCACAAATATCGTCTAAAACCGAACAAAATTTTTCGGCCATCAGTGCACACCATGCTCTATTGTATCGAGAAAAAATACAATACAATCGTCTGGTTTTTATGTTATTAAAAAAGAAGTTATTTCTCTCTTCTTTCTCTTTTTATGCAATGCATAAAGTAGGGAATAATTTAGATAACTTAGACATTGGTACTCTGTCATCAATGAAGACCTTTATTTTCACATATTTGGTTTGTCACGTTATATATTGAAAGAGTGTGACGAGTTTATTGTAAACATTTCACACTACACAGCTTTAACAATAATAGATAGTGCTTCCTTTTTAATTTTTTTATTTTTATCCGTACCTTAAATATACTTGCCAGAAATCTACGCAATTGTGTTTTTTTTCTCTAATGTCTTTTTATATATCTAGAAATTAATTTGCCTGTAATTTGGTGTTCTAAAAAAATTCTTGCATAAATTTATTTTATATTTTTGCAATATTCTGTATTGAAGAGAGTTGAGGTTTAAACTGTTTATTAACTGAGGCTGGAGGAAGTACCAAAATATTGATCACGTTCTTTGAGATATTAAAAAATACTTTTAAAATAGTTTCAATATCAGATTACTGATAGAAAAAAATTAGAAAGCACGAAATTTGATGTTCAATGACAAGATTAAATAGATAGAATGTTTGATATTCAATGTGAAAGAAAAATATGGAAAATGGAAACCTTTTAATTGTGTAGCAATTCTTCAACTCAAAATTAATTGTTGGAAACATTGTCTTTTGATGGTGATGGTTATCTCCGGGTACTCCGGTTTCCTTCACCAATAAAATTGACCGCCACAATATTACTGAAATATTGTGGTAGAGGTAAAAGGTCAAATTCATTTAGGAAAGTTGTTAAAGTGCTGGTCTTTTTTCAGCTTTCATTAATTTCTGTTTAAAGTCTCATCTCTTAAATATCAATTGTTTTGTTTTAGTTCTACAGCTCAATTCAGCTGTACTTCTTGTGCCAAATTTTTTATTTAAGCAGCTTGGATAAATGTTGTAAGTTATTTATTTTTTTTCTTCTGCAGTTAAACTGTATTTGCAAAAAGTGTGTGGCCTCCAAAGGGTGCTTTAATTGTTCAAAAATTATTTTTTAAAAATGGTTTGTTTTAAGATGCATTTACTATTAGCAACAAATATCAGAAATAACAGAATTTCGGATCTAAACCGAAATAATTAATTTGAAATTATTATGTAATAATTTCATTTGATTTGAATATTTCAATCTGATTGGCTATTTAAATCTGCCTGGAGAAAATTTTGGTTATACTCGATAACCTGGGTTGGTATTGTGACGTCACCATTGTGTTCATCCGCCAACGACAAATTTAACTTGCATAACCTTGTTTGGGTCAGTTTACGCTTTTCATAAACTGCTTCGCGGTTTACGCGTAAACTGACCCAAACCAGCTTATATCGTATAACCTGTTCAACAATTTTAAATATTCCTTAAATAATGTGGTATATGGCAATATAAATGTGTAAAAATGTTATCACATTTAAAACAGATTATTTGAAAATTTATCATTTGTCAAATTCTGCCATCTATTTTCATTTCCATTTCATGTAAAAAGTTGATTCGCTGATACTCACAAATGTTTGTTTGTTTGTTTGTTTTTTTTAGAAATAAGCATCATTTCAGTATTTCAACACTACATCTAGGTTCCTGTACATATATATAAACAGAACTTTAGGTAAGCAGAAAATCACTTGATATTAACAAAAAAAGTCATTCTATAACAGAAAAATTGTATACTGTACGTCGAAAGATAGTCATGTCAAAACAATTTCCCCATATATATTTAACTGGGTATGTTTATAGTTCCCTGTATTTTACATTAAAATTAACAGAAGCCAAAAATATTGTAATTCTTGATAATTTTTTTCACATACTTGATCACAGACATGATTTCAGTAAAAAAGTTATTTTATGTATGCATATTCATATTCATTGCATATGCAAATTTAGTTTTAAAACTTGAGATATATTTTATTTACTACATACCCTTCTAGGACCTCAATCTTTCATCAAAGTTACTTGACAACTATATTTTTAAAATCTTTTGTCAGAGGTAAATCCAAGTACCATACGATCAAGACCACAATGTTCGACAATATGTGTACATGTAATACACAAAATCAATTAATTCAAAAGAAAAAAACGTTGCTTATAAAAAAAAAAAAAAATTATTATTAAATATGATATTTTTGTTTGTATGAAGTTTCAAGCAATATTGCAAATACAATGTACCTGTAATTTTTTTTTATTTAAAAATAATATTTTGTTTATAAATTTTCGAGCAATATTGCACAAATTTTTTTAAAAACAACCTAATTTTATACATATACGTGTGAAGTCGACATAATATTCACTCGCCATATGATACGTCATTACATATCTATAGTTCTCCTTCATCGTAGCAGTCATCAAGATTATGTTGTATACTATCAATAATGAAATAATGTTTAAAACATACTGTCATTAAAACCATGCCTTAATTTGTACAATAAAAAAGCAAAACTTAATTCTTTGTCTTTTGTTTTTATGCTATTCAATTTGTAATGGTAATACGACAGTTTCAGCATAAGAACAGTAACAAGTTGATTTGGTTTATGGTGTTTAATGCCACTTTCAACAATATTTCAGTTATATCGTGGCAGTCAGTTTTATTGATGTAGGAAACTGGAGAAAACCACAGACCTGTCGTAAGTCACTCACAAATTTTATCACATAATGTTGTATCGAGTACACCTCACCGTGAACGGCGTTCGAACTCACAACTTATGTGGTGATAGGCACTGATTGCACAGGTAGTTGTAAATTCAACTACCATACAATCACGACCGCGACGGTCCCCAAAGTAACAAGTAAAATTACAAAGGAACACTAATAGCTGATAAAGGCTAGGGGCCATTTCACACTCATTTTGAGGTATTAGTAGTACTCATTGTTGAAGACCCTATTGTCACTACTTTCCATGTAGATGCCGGCAGAAATTAAAAAAAAACACACTAAGATTAAATAAAAGTGATCCTTTTGGTCTTGCTATCACAGTAGCACCACAGTGATAAATGTAGACAGAGTCTGAGAGAAACAAAATGTACAATACAGAGATAATAGTAACAAGACAATATCAAACAGCAATGAAATAGTAGTTACTTTTAATTTGTTTCTAAATGTAGAGTTTGATAGTCTCATATTCATTTACATCCATATCCTTTTTTACAAGAATTATCAATCGCATCGGTAGTGTAATGGTTAGTGTGTTCACCTCAAGTGTGGTAGATTGTAAGATTGATCCTCGGTCGGGTCAAACCAAAGACTATAAGATTGGTATATACAGCTTCTCCACTAAGCATGCAGTTTGAAGGACCAAGAGGGAAAACTGGTTGACTCAGAATCGGGGTTGGAGTGACATATCTACCCCGGACTTGTTTCAGTGAGCTAGAACTAAAGATCTAATTAAGCCTGTTTGGTCTTAGTATAAACATGATGTCATCATCATTTCATTACATGTAACCTGTTCTTGCCATGATAAAACTGAAAAAAACTGCTCATTTGGCATTAAACAACAATCACTCTCCCATTTACTACTAGAATCATCTTAAAAATCTTTGTTTGTCATAAAGTAAGAGTTATCTTTCTTTGTTCAAGTTGAATTCTTAGGAATATCCCCCATCAGATAATGAAATTGATGTAATTGAGTTTATAATTCATCCTATGTGATGATTCCACTGAAATAATTTTTACTCCATAGGAGAAAGACATTGGATCCCCTAATTAAACATTTCTGGAAAATCACATGACTTAGCATGCAGTTTTTCTGAAAAAGATGTCAAAAATGTTTCTGCAAATAAAAAGCCAGGAGAGCCATCTTGGATTTCTTATTCCTTTTAAAAGGGACAACATTTCTTCAGGGCCCCTTGAGGAACAACTGTGGTTGGGCATGCAATGCTTCTGAAGAAGTTGAAAATGTGTAAAGTTTAGATATACGGATGGACGGACTCCAGACACTTTCGTCAGAAAAGCTCATAAAAAAACAACTTTAGTTGTGGTAACCTATATTATAAATACATATCACAACAAAAGTTTGTGATTTAGATTTGGGCCTGTCATAAGATGTACCTGACACAATTTAAGGTGATCAATTTACTTGTGACAGGATCTCCATGTTCCCCATTTTCCTCCAAAATTAAACTCCCCCCCCCCGGGATAAATATAGAACAGCGGTATTGAATGTTCAGACAACATAATTGCTAGTACAGTGGACACACCAAGGGACCAGGGAAATGTGTCGAATTGTACAGGATGTCAGAATACTAAGGTTTTATTTTAGTTAACAGAAATACTTTGGGACCATATATTTTTGTCGGATGTCGGAAAACTCAGGTGTTGGATTGCACAAGTTCCACTGTACATTCTTATAGTAGTGGCTAGTCCTATGGTACGAGCTGTGAAATTATATGTTGCGACCCTCAATAATGACGTTAGTTTTTATCTGTAGTAACATTATTAAGGGTTTAATTTGACATGACACTGACCGATAATTTATAGTATCCGAGTGAGTCAGTGCGTTGTTACTGACAATATCATTGAGATCAAAGGAAAAATGTACAATATCATTGAGATCAAAGGAAAAATGTACAATATCATTGAGATCAAAGGAAAAATGTACAATATCATTGAGATTAAAGGAAAAATGTACAATATCATTGAGATCAAAGGAAAAATGTACAATATCATTGAGATCAAAGGAAAAATGTACAATATCATTGAGATTAAAGGAAAAATGTACATTATCATTGAGATTAAAGGAAAAATGTACATTATCATTGAGATTAAAGGAAAAATGTACAATATCATTGCGATCAAAGGAAAAATGTACAAATTACCAATAAAACTGAAATATTGATGAAAGTGGTGTTAAACACTTATAACAAATTTAGAACTGGAGGAGGAAAAAACATATAGCTTAGTACAAAAATTTTATTTTAAAAAGGTGCTTCAACATCTCCCATTTCCATATACACAGATTTCACTTGTGTGAAAATGTCTAAAGCTTCAGGTCCATTTTCTCGTCCCAGTCCAGATTTTTTATATCCACCAAATGGTACACCAACTGGATAAACATTGTAATTGTTCACATAAATAGCACCTGCTTCTATCTCTGAGGCAACTCTATGAGCTCTCTTTAAATCACTGAAAATATATATAAGATATATTAAAAACTAGTAATAAAATATGGAAGAATGTGTTCTTAGGACATGGGTTTCCATCTAAAGTAAACAGGTATTTTTATGCAAATCAAGGGGCAAAAATTCAGAATAGAAAAAAGTGGTGAAGTCCTTTTATGGTCTCTGATTTTGTGTATAAATTTCAAATAATTTGCTTATGGTGAACTTAAGTTGTTGAGACATGGCTAAACGTGTTGCCCCTGACAACTAGCAGGGAAGGGGGCATAACAATAATAATTAACAAGTCTTGTACTTATTATGATACATAATAAACACTTGACTGGTCTGCTTTTCTTTATTGAAATCTGTACATTTTTTAGTTAAAAAATATATTGAATACTGTGGGACCTTGTCCTGGTCTGCTAATTATATTCCCATTTGTGATTTTTTTTCATATATTTGAAAACTTTATATAATTTCATGATACTTTTTAATTGTCATCTTTATTGTTGCAGATCACAAGTTTATCCTGGATTATAAACATGAAAAAATAAAATTCTTGCATGAAGTCACTCCCAAGCTGAACTAATACCTGTATTGGTTGCAAACCCTATCTTGCCAAGTTCCCAATCTTGCGAACATCAGTTAATCGCATTATTGATAAAAACATTTCACATTAATTTGCACGAGGTATGTGTATTCATGAGTAGTATCGTAATTGAGTTCATGGTAAAACATGGTCGTGAGTTGGTATATATTGATGTAATAGTCTGGGCATTAAACTGACAATATATTTATTTTCATTAATTTCTATGAATGTTCAGTTAGAGTAAAAAAATTCTAGATCAACTTATTGTCATTTGACCTACTTTGTAAAAATACCAGCTGCAAGTCCGAACTCTGTGTCATTGGCCCTGCTAATCACTTCCTGCTCTGTCTCAAATCCAAGTACGGACATGACGCTGCCGAACACTTCTTCCTTGACAACAGTCATGTGATCTTCACAGTTTACTAGGATACATGGAGACAGATAGTAACCTCCTGCTAAACTAGGGTCTGGTGTTATACGTTCCCCTCCACATAACACACTAGCTCCCTGTCAAAAAAAACCTCCAACAATTAAATGTATAGAATGTAGTGGCTCAATTTTAACAAACTGACTAAATATTATCTTTATTATCACTCATGTAATTGAAATATTTAGAAAAAAATATTTGTCTACATGAAATTAATCAAATAACAAACAACACGGTCATGACTGAATTATTTTACGGTTAAGAGGGCCATGGTCTACAATAGGACTTTTATATTACACATGACCAAATTATGACAATAGCGCATCACATGCAAAAATATTGATGTGACCACAACAAATTTGCATTAAAAAGCACATGTATAGCAATTGGAGGCTGAACATGACATAATATTATGCTTAAATACCCACTTAAGCTATTATTTGTAAAGGATGCCATTGGAAATAATCTGAAAGGCTTTCATGGGTTATCCTTGGAGGACAATTATCAACATTTAAAGTGGCATGAAAATTTCATTTAATAATTAAATTTTTAGTTTTATTTTTAAGGAATTAGAAATTCTTAATCACTTTTGTGGATTGTTGATATATTTTTTAACCTAAATATATTTTACTTTTACCTTTACCAATATCATGCCTGTCACAAAATTTAAGTGACCATTGTTAACAGATGGATTCAAGCAATTTTGAAATTTTACCCATTTTGTCCTCCTTTCCTGACATTGACCATTTATGTTGTGAATATGTTTTCTGACTATGGCAAGAATTATTTCATATATATTTATTTCAGTTTGTCGGTGACATGAAACATGTTAGTGTTTTTCCTAGTACTGGTACATCTGGTTTCCTCTGCTAATATAATTGACTGCATCTATAAAACTGAAATACTGTTGAAAGTGGCATTAAACACCAATAACCCTAACCCTATGATAGAAAAGTTTAAAGATATCAAAGGGTTCATCAAAAGCAGTAATTCTAAGAAAGACAATACAATGATCAAAAGAAAAAGGACAAACAATGAACTACAAAACACTATACACAAAACTAAAGATTGAGTAACACGAGCCCCACTAAAAAACAGGGGTGAACTCGCATGCTTCTGAAGCGTAAACAATTTCTGCTCCACTAGTGGCACCTGTCGTGGTACTATTGTTTAACATCTAGTGATAAGTTACCTCCTTCTTGGCCACATCAACATGATACTAAAAAACTAGGGATGAACTTGGGTGCTTCAGAAGCATACACAGTTTCTGCTCCACTAGTGGCACCTGTCGTGGTACTATTGTTTAACATCTAGTGATAAGTTACCTCCTTCTTGGCCACATCAACATGATACTAAAAAACTAGGGATGAACTCGGGTGCTTCGGAAGCATACACAGTTTCTGCTCCACTAGTGGCACCTGTCTATTGTTTAAAATGCTGCAATAAGTTACCTCCTTCTTGACCACATCAATATTCCGGCAATATATGACACTAAAATCCAGGGATGAACTCAGGTGCTTCGGAGGCGTAAGCAGTTTTTGCTCCATTAGTAGCACATGTGTTACATTGTTTAAATTCCGGTGATAATTACCTCTTTCTTGGCCACATCAATATATGACAATACTTTCTGTGCCTGCTCTTCACTTATCGTGGCACCAACTTTTGTGTCTTCGTCGTTGGGGTTGCCTATCTTCATGTTCTTCGTGCGTTCAACTAGTTTGGCAAGAAATGGTCCCATGATGCTGTTATGTACAAAGACTCTTGTACCATTTGAACATACCTGATTTAAAAAATATCAGAGTTATCAGGACTGGGTTGCACAAACCTCAATTAAAATTTTAGTGTCAAAAGTTTACTTGAAATGTTCATGAAATTAATTTACACTTTTAAGGTTTAATTGAGGTTTGTGCAACCCAGTCCTGATATTTAATCAGAATAATAATCATCCCTTGAAAGTGGCATTAAACACCAAAAATCAATCAATCAATCTAAAAAGCCCAATTTTACTAGTTTATCAGTCATATTTTTTGACAAAGTTCGAAATATATTCTCCCATATCAATTAAATACTCTGGTCACTCTATTATGATTAGGCGAGATTGTCGTTTGGAAAACGTTTGCTAAATTTCCTAATTGTAGCAAAGGTCTCCCTCTTATAAGGCCACCCATTTTGCAATTAAGAAGTGGCCTCTCTTGAGAGGGACATTTAAGTAGTATTTTACTGACTAAAAGCATCTGAAATCTGGCACACTGAGAGGGGTGGTCTTTGGTGGGAGTGGCCTTATAAGAGAGGGAGTACTGTATTTGCAACTGTTTATTGATTTTTTTGTACACCTAGGTCACAGCCTTTCTTTGTACCATGCGATATATAATTGATCAACCATCCACAAGTCCATCATTAATAAATTCCTTTATTTTATATAAGTTTTTTAATGAAAGAAGATGTAATAAAACAAGGGCAACGCAAAGCGTGGTGTATCCCCTTGCCTAAAAATTTGACCCAGTGACCTTGACACCTTTGACCTTGAAAATCAATAGGGTTCCAGATTCTCTTAAGGACTAAGTATGTACCAAGTTTGGTCAAAATCCATTGAAGGATGTTGATTCTAGAGTGTTCACAAGGATGTTACGGAAGGACGGTAGCATTACTATATCCCTTCGCAATATGTTCGTTTTTGCATGTCCAATAATACATGTAGTTAAAAGTCAGTGTTGGTTATTTGCCCTGAGGCAACCTCAAATATCCGTATTTGCCCCCGAATTCAACTTTCGGTATCTGTGCAATGGTCTCAAAGATTATATGTCAAAGTACCAGGAAAGATGCATAAAGATTAAATTAACACATTTCAACATATTGGAATCAAGTTTAAATACCGGTAACTTGAAACGGAATAATTAGCTCAAATGTATATGTCATGTTGAATAGGAATTACCATTCAAATGTCAACGTCTTGGGTAGATTTTTCAAACAGTTTCTAACGTCATTGTACAGATCGACATTGTTTGGTATATTTTTGAAACCAGATTCGAAACAAAAATATTTGCAAGTTGAACAAAGGCAACTCTCTTAAGGATTTATTTTTATTTCTTTTTTGCAATATAAAAGTCAACGCTTGAAAAAGGTCAATGTAAAATATGTGATAAAAAGATTATGACATGAAATTTTCCATATCGTCCCTGGTATCAACCTTTGACCCATATCAGCCCTCCAGCTTCGCTGTCGGGCTTGATGTGTGAGTCTCTGGCTAATACCAGGGCCGATATGGAAAATGTCATGTAATAATCTCTGAATATACAGTCAAACCTGTATATAAAGGCCACTGAAGGGAATCTGAAAATGTGCCCTTTATGAGCAGTTGACCTTTATATACAGGTTAAAATTATATCCACTATTCATTAAATGGATAAAATGAAGCTGTCCTTTATAGACAGTGAGTGATTTGTTATAAACAGGTTCCCTTTAATGGCAGGTTTTACCAGATCTTAGATATTCTGGTATACGTTCATACCACTGAAGATAAACAACTTCTGAGGATCAATATGCAAACACAGTGTAAGACAAATACAATTAAAATAATTAAAAATATGAAATAACAAACAGTCATAAATTAATTTTATTAATAAACAGTGAAAACTGTCTAAACTGAACTTCCTAGGACCAACTTTTGTTTTCGGAATAGACAAGTGTTCAGTTTTCACAGGTTAAATTAACAAAGATTTGGTTTTTTTACAGGATTACGGTTTAGACAGATTTCATTATATAATGAGTAACTAATGAAACATTATCACTTTCTCTACATACAGGTTTGTACAGTTCTCTGTTGTCAGTGATCTCACACTGACTTATTACCACATCTAGGAAATAAAATTCCATACATCAAATAATATCATAACGACAAAGACGCTCATGTGTAGAATTTGTCGAAAGAATTAAAGAGTACAGCTCATCTGCAGGCTAAGGGTCATCTCACACTCATTTTAGGTTGAATTATGCTATTATTGTTGTTTTATTTTAAACATGTTATATTCACAATTGCCTATACAAACTCTCTCCTTTTTACATGTACAAAGCATACATCAAGTAATAAATATTTGAATTTGCAAATATTCTGTCAATAATATAAGATACTTTTGCCAACTGTGACTATGAAAGCACTGTTCCTTTAGTTTATTTGTGTCCAGGTGTAAAGTTGGATAGTTTCTGATGTTCATTTACATCCATATCATTTCTTACTAATTCATAAGAGGGTCTATGATGAATCATCTATTATAAGCATCAACTTACTGACATTCTATTAATACTAATTAATTCAAAAAAGTATTTGATCATATATTTACCTGTCCCTGTGTAAAGTAGTTTGCCATCATTGCACCAGAAACTGCGTTGTCAAGATTACTGTCGCCAAATATAATACATGGGGATTTCCCTCCCAGTTCTAAACTAACATGCTTTATATCCTTGAAATAAAGAATAATTCTGGATTACCATTGGCTCAAAATAAAACGATGCTATTATATCAACACAAATACTAAAACTATAAGCCATTTTCTGCAATTTGTGGTACACAATGAAAGCTGTATAAACAGATCACCCATGGGGGTCAACATTTTTGTTTGGAAAAAACAGGAAATCAAATTTAATAGACAGGTTAAATTTTCAAATATTTGAATATCACGGCTAATATTAATTAATGATTAATTAATGAACAAGTTTACACAAGATTCTGGTTTATTAAGGGTTCAGTTTGGACGGATGTCGTCATGGTCATGATCGTATGATAGTTGGATTTACATCTACCTGAGCAATCAGTGCCTATCACCACTAAAGTTGTGAGTTTGAATCTGTTCATGGCAAGGTGTACTCAATACAACATTATGGTAATACGGTTTGCCAGTGACTTGTGACAGGTCGGTGGTTTTCTCCAGGTACTCCAGTTTCCTCCACCATTAAAACTGACCGCCATGATATAACTGAAATATTGTTGAAAGTGGCGTTAAACACCATAAACCAAACCTAAAAACCACCAGTTTGGACGAATTTCATGTACTTCCTTTCACTTCTCTTATCTAAGACTTCATGATTTATCATGCCTTTAAAGACTAGAAAAAGACACAAAAAACATCTAATCTAAATTAGATTAGAAGAATCGCTGAATGAACTTTGAGTATGTTGATGAAAAAAATAAATAACAAACTGAAAATATTGAAATAACAGGTCATCATATTACATTTGTATTAATATTCATCTTAGATATTTTATACCTTCGCACAAGCTTCCATGATCTTACTTCCTGTAGGTACACTTCCTGTAAAAGTCATCTTGTTTATGTCAGGATGGTTACTAAGCAACTGTCCAGTATGACCTTCACCCTAAAACAGATATATAATCTATTAAACTTGTTCAAGTATGATAACCTTCTGCCAAATATTTCAGAATGGTTTTATAATTTGATATCTTAAAATATGTTTAAATTTGGGGTCAAAGGTTGTGAGTTCAACTGCTACCCATGGTGAGGTACACATGTACTTGATTAAACCTTATATGAGCATATTTTTCAATAACTTATGAAGGTCATCTATTTTCTCTAGTTACTCTGGTTTCCTTCATAAAAATATAGCTTCCACATTATGCCTGAAAAATTGCTTCAAAATGTAGCGACTAATACCCATAATTCTATTATTACAGACTGGATAATCCCCCAATATTTAAATCTAGATTTGTCCAAATAGGGAAATGGAAATTTAATTTTGGAAATGTTGAACAAACGAATTTCCAAATCTTCATTAACAATATTCAACGATATAAATATATGTAACACAATTAATTGTACCTGTATAACATTATAACAACCGTCAGGAAGACCAGCCTCCTTGTAAATTTCACCTAACATCACAGCTGTCAGAGGGGTGAATGGTGAAGGCTTAAAGACGAATGTATTTCCACATGCCAACGCTGGACTGGATTTCCAAGCAGCCATCTGAAATGGGTAGTTCCAAGCTCCAACACCACCTACCACTCCTAGCGGCTCTCGTATTGTGTAGTTAAAGCTTCCGTTGGATAACTTCAAAAATTCTCCTGTGATAAAATTACATACATTGTGAATATATATTGGCAAATGGATGTTAAGACTTTGTGTACCTGAAGCTGTCGTGGTCATCATCATATGGTGGTTAAATTTACACCTACCTATGCAATTAAAGCCAATCATCAACAAAGTTGTTTGTCTGATTCCCACCCGTGGCGATTTGTACTAAATACAACTTTATATGATCAGGTTTGTCTGTGACCTGCAGCATATCAGTGCTTTTCTTTTTCTACCAATTTAATTGAAATATTGTTTAACACCCATATGTAGTAATACTCAATAATATTACCAATTGTAGCAACGCAAATCACTCCTACTTTAAACTGGAGGCACATCTGAGCCAGCCTGAATATCTCTCACCTGGTTATTCATGTACTGTTTGACTTCAAACAAGAAATACTTAGTCAGTACTCCATAATAATATAATAGTTTTCAGTCCTTCAAATTGGCAGGTATCCGGTCATCTCTGATGCCTAGATTTTGATTAAAATATAACCTTGGCAACCAAATTCTCATGTACTTTAACAAAAACTTTCAGAATTGTGTGCTCAGATAATACTGCAACACGAACATATTTGTGTTTTGTTATTCGTTTTCTGACCACGCCACGATATAGCTGAAATACTGCAAAAGTTGGAGTTAAACAACAATCAATCGATCATTTTCTAACAAACCTGAAATGCTGGCAGCTAATCCACCATAATAATCTATTGTGTCTGCACAGCCAGCAATATCCATTCTTGCTTCATAAATAGGTTTACCAGTGTCCAATACTTCCGTTCTAGCCAACTCTTCTATTCTATCCTATAAGATAAAGGAGTGAATGAGTTACTGTATCTGGTATTCTTATTTAATCTATTCTATCCTATAAGATAAAGGAGTGAATGAGTTACTGTATCGGGTATTCTTATTTAATGAGTGAATGATTGTTGTTTAATGCCAAATAAGCAATTTTTCAACTACAAATGTATATGATGGAGAGAACAAATTATATTTAATGAGAAGATGATGTCCACTTTGTACTAAACCAACATGCTTAGTTGGATTTTTACAGTGAAACAATAGTCTGCACCAAATGGACACATCTTCCCGACTTCAAGCCAACCAGTCTTAATGCTCTGTGCTTAGAGGAGAAGCAGGAAATACTAATTTTGTAGTTTTTGGTTTTAACCTACGATCTACCACACTCAAGGAGAGCATGCTAACAATTATACCACAAATGATGTCTGTGTTGCTTAAAGTCAATCTATTTAAAATTAGATGTTTATGGAATCTTTTTTTTTTTTTGGTGATGTGCTAACATTAAATGACACACATCCAGACTTGGATTGCAATCGATCTTTTCTAGAACCTGGTACTCCAAAATTATCATATACAGTAATTTGCTCGTGGATCAAACACGTAATCTTCTGCAATTTAGACCATCATGTGAATCATTACAAAATTTTAATATACAGGTATTGCTTTTTGCTATTGAAATTGCTTGTGATTTTTTTTTCTGTGGTTTATTTATATAAAACTACTCAAGACTTGGAATGGTAAATTATAAACTTTATAAAATAAGATTTGAGACCAGTGCATCTTGAATACCTTGGTATTGACAAAAACAACATTATTTTCCTTAAAGAACTGACAAACTTTATCGCATACTGTTGTATCTAGTACACCTCACCATGAGCAGGATTCAAACTCACAAGGTACCAATGCAGTTTCTGGTTTTTTTTACCATTTCATCGAATACATTTGTATGTTTTAGATGTGCTATGCAGACAATGTGATTAAAATCATATGTTGATTATAGTACTGATTATTAACATTTGACACAACTTGATCTAACCTTTAACCTTTCATCCAGGTAAACGTAGATATCAACTTCAGTGTGCACGACACATATCTAGAATAACCTTCTTCAGGTACGCTCAAAGTCAAAATATTTCAAATAAGCCGTTGGGGAGAGAAAACCATAAGACCTAAACAGGAAAGCAAAAATCGGCCTAATGTCACCAATGGCCGAGGGTGGAGAACCTAAAGTTTTAATCTAAAGTTTACCTGATGTTAATGGAGCATATTTAACTACCAGTGAAGAACGAGAAAGACGTGTCATATCATAATAATGACAATTATATATACATATATATTTTCATAGATAATGTACTTATTTTAAAATTAAGTAATCCCTCTACCCGCTCATGTTGATCTTTTAATGTCCACTTGAACTTTAAGCTGATACTTATAAAGGACCCCATTGGAAATAAGCTGAATGGCTTTCATGGGCTATCCTTGGTGAGAAAGTTCTCAGCAGCTACAATTGGTGGATTGAAGTTTCAGTTAAAGATGGCAGTTTTATGTTTTATTTTTAACTTAACGAGAAATTTTTAAACACTTGTGTATGATGTTGAAATTTTTAAACCTAAATATATTTTACCTTTTACCTTACCTTATCAGATTGACTATACAGATCATAGAGGGGAGGTTTGGGCCCATCAATCTAGTTTATCACCACCATTATTTATTGAAGTGTTTCTACATAGCCAAGAACGTAAGTGGTCATGAGTATGTGTGTTATGGGTATCGATTTTGCCTCTAGTCTATTTCTATGATTTTTCAATTAGATTTTTGAATTGTTCAAATGATGTGGTATTTTTTTTTTGCTTTTCATATTATTAAAATATAGCATTATACCCTGATTATATTGGCTGCTTTCTTCAAAATATTGCCTCTATCAAACCCTGCAATCTTTCTCCAGGCTTTAAACTCTCTTCTCGCAGATTTTATAGCTATATCAACGTCATCTTCATTAGAACTGGCTACATCTCTTAATGTACCACCTACAATATTTAAAAGGATTAAATAAACACCATTACAGCATTTCAGTTGAACAGATAGAAAGCTGCTATGGAAAATAGGATCATAGATGTGAAACATCAGCTGAAAACATGATCGATATAAAAGAAAAGGACGTACTGCATCGGTGGTTAGTGTGCGTTTACCAAGTGTGTTATATCATGAGTTTGAGCACGGTCGAGTCAAACTAAAGACTATAAAATTGGTACCTATTGCTTCTCTGCCAAGTATGCAGAAGCCATTCTGCTTACCGACGACTACAGCGACATAACATAATATGGCAGCAATTTTTTTGCAGTCGCATAAAAAATAATTTGTACATTGTAAATTGAAATATTGTGGGAAAGTTAATGTTATTAGCTACATAGTTTTAACTATGAGAAGAGTTTGAAGATACCAAAGGGGCAATCAGAATCAGTATATCGAAGAAAAACAGACAACACAATGGCCAAAAGAAAAAGTAAAAAAGGACAAACATTACAACGATCTAAAAAACATACATATAAAACTAAAGATCGAGTAACATGAATCCCACTAAAACCGGGGGTGAACTCAGGTGCTCCGGAAGGATAAGCAGTTCCTGCTCCACTAGTGGCACCCGTCATTTTAATCTAGTTACAAACCCGGTAATAAGTCGTGAATGAGGAAAGGACCGGCAAGTATTTACGACAAGCGGAACATATCCGTGATCACTTGTGACACATATATTCCATAACAGTCAACCAAGTCATGGTGGTGACCGTAAATTTTCGATGTGATGACTTCAACTTATCAAAAGGAACCCTTGGTTCAGTAGCTTCCTTGTCAGCAGCAACCCTCTATCAAGGAAATCCTGATGGGAACCACAAGCTCTGGAATATCGTATCATCTGCAGGGGTGTGGAAATACTGAAATATTCTACTTGTCCCTGGGCAAGTTATCTGAAAAAAGTTAGTTGTCTGGACAAAATCCTACTTGTCCTGTTTTTTATATAAACATTTGATACTTGCAAAACCAGTGGCTAACTAAATTGAACTTGTTTATATTGTCTATTACATCATTGTGTAAAATTTGAAATATAGTTTTAATAAAGTTAACACAAACATCCCTGCCTAAGTGATCACTGCCCAAATGTAGACCATTTTAAATTTGAATTTCAGATAGGAATGTCCAGTCAGAGAATAGACGGTTGTTTTTAGATACAAAATAAGCTGTGTTGAAAAAAATTCTCATATCAATCAAGTTCATTTTGATTAACCTTGGCAATAGCTTTATCCATCAAATCGTTTTAGTTGTGTCCATGGGCATGGGAAGATAAGACATAAGTATCCATTCTGTCCACGATTTTGCCAATAACCATTAATGATTTCGGTCAGAAAAATCAAAATATTTCCTGTAGATATTGCAATATGAGACAATATCAGAATCCAGCAGTAACCATGAGAAATCGGCTAGCCACTTTGACTGAAGAGTCTGTTGCTGCTGTTGGGTGTTTTCCCTCAAATTGTGTGTAATTTTCCACTAGAGTTTTGCGTTTGTTAACTTTCTCATTGTGACCAGAACCTTTCCCAGTCTTTCTTATTATTAAATATTTATCCATTGTAACGACTGCAATCCGATTTGTGTTACAAAATGTATGCAATGTATGTTCATGGATGTTAGGCCCTGTTTTTTATGAAAAGCCATGACAAGCAAAGAAATGTCGCATTCAGAACATCAATAAAAACCTGTTACACAGTCCCGTTTTTCGCTAAGTAAATGCAGTACAATTATCATTGCAATCGGGTCGTAATACTTAACTTAGCACTTGTACAATTCTGGTTATTTTTAGCTGCTTTCGGAACACCACTGACGCGATCGTTTCCAATAAAAAAAAAACACATAAAACATTTATCTATATAACCGTCAATATTTTACGACATAATATCATTTGAGAAATTGTCTTTCCAGAATACTTTAATAAGAAATTATTTTTATTTGTTGCTCTTTACTTGTCCCCGGACAAGTTAGCCAGGAAAATCTACTTGTTCGGGAGGTTCTATGTACGAGTCGGACGAGTCGGGCATGGCAATTCCACACCTCTGATCTGAGAGATATATACTCCATATACATGTGCTGCTGGAATGTTGCTACATATAAATGGAAAGTTCACAATAGGAAAATTGAAATCATCTCTTTTGTCGTAAAGTTTCGTTCTTAACCGACCCTCACTGTCGATTTCGAGGTGTAGGTCAAGGTATGAGGCAGACCTATCTGCATCTGTGGTATCCTTTATATCAAGCTCAATGGGATAGATGTGAACGTGAAAATAAAGGATCGGACTAGCTTCTTTTCGTTTTTCTTGAGAAGCCCCTGTATGAAGTCTTCCTCATATGATTAAAGGAACAAGTCGGTGAGAAGAGGAACACAGTTTGTACACATAGGTATGCCGACTGTCTGTTGACATAATTATAATTCCTAATGTCTTACTTGCCAAGCAACCCCATGTCTCACATGGAAAAGCTCCATTAATGAAAGCAATGGTTCTTACATTGTATCTTCTGACCATTGAAAAAAAACTGTTACCTGTAGCTGGTTCCTTCAGTACAAATGTGTCTGTACTGCTAGGCTCTACCCTCTGACCATCTATATAGTTTAGAGGTTGCTTTACTTGTGGTGAAGTACCAGTCACTGTACATATACACCTATGTGGACAACGGACGAATGATCTCCATACCAACACATTCATCCTGACCAATCAAGTGAGCTAAAAATCTCTTCTACCTAAATGAAAGATAAAAATATACCTTTAATAATCAAGGAATTAAAACTGTAAAGAAATAAAATGAGAAACAATAGTACAGAAACATATTTATATAAGCATGTTGGTTGTTTCCAAATACAATTCATGTTACCGTGAATTGTGTTTGTAAATTCACAGTATCTTGACGTTTAAATCTTGACATTTAAATGAAAAATCTAGCGAAATGATAGAGACAAATCTGTATATTACAACTAGCGAAATAATAGCGAATTGACGTTTAAATGAAAAATCTAGCGAGATAATAGAGACAAATCTGTATATTAAATCTAGTGAAATAATAGAGAAAAATCTGTATATTACTAACTACATAATATACAGATTTTTCTCTATTATTTCGCTAGATTTTTCATTTAAGCATCAAGATTTATATATATAATATACAGATTTTTCTCTATTATTTCGCTAGATTTTTCATTTAAACGTCAAGATACTGTGTTAAATTGTGCTAGTTTTACAAAATAAATATTGTTTAAACTAATAGTCCACAGACAGGCAAACAAGTCATTCCACTGACAGTGACTGGGACATGTTATCCTGACATCAAGACAACCTGTCTAAATGCTTTGTTCTTAGAATAGAGGCAACTACCAGTAATATCCTTAAAAATCTTGCAGTCTTTGTTTTGACTTGACTGGAGATATAGTCGAACATTAAGCTGAGACAAGTATGCCAATGATTTTACAAGCAACAGGTCTTTGAACTTGAAATATACTGTTAATAGGTATATAAATATACTTTTCAACATATGATTAATTATTCTTCTTGAAACTTGGAATACCACTTGTTAAGGTAGATGTTTCACATGCCAAATGTTAATGAATGCCGTACAATACATTAATTTGCTGTTTTCACCAATGAAATCTAAAACCAATCAAATATAATGTAAAGTAAAAATCATATGTTATCTAATTAAATATATATGTACCATCTACACATGCTTAAACAAGTGTTCTATGTGTATCCCTAAGTTCACGATAAGAAACTAGGTAACACTTCGACTATTGAAGCTATATTTTTACATAGCAGATGTAGCCGAGTGATTTAGGACGCTGGACATTAGGCTAATCGATTGGTTATGCAGTGTATCAATGGTGTGAGTTCGAATCCCACCAAAGGAGAACAAAAAATTGTTCATCTGACTCAACTCAAAAATCTACTTCTAACACTGTTGGGTTAAATTTTCAGACATGTATATATAATACAAAATAAAACAATTCCAGGCCCATCTGAATGAATCTGACCTAGAGCTAGGATCGAGTAGAGGCTATTTAAATCTATTTTCTTAATTTCGTTACATAACCTCCCATCCAAATCAAGCATCGGATCAAGGTCAAATATATTTCCAACACATGGGTGACTGGTCTGATGATGAAGAACTGAAAAATGCACACCTTTTAAGTTTTGCACCATTCATAAGGTATAGATCTGCTCTACAAACTGAGCTAAAGCAGATCTCCCCCCCCCCCCAGTCAACTAGAAGAATTCATTTAAGAGACGTATCTAAATACATTAGCCTAACTTCGTTACAATACTACTTTCCCATATTTCAGGTCAACTCTGACTTTTTTTTACACCCCCATCCCCCTTTTTTTAGTTTACCGGTACCCTTCTTCAGAATATCCGAAACTGTAAAGGGACTTTTGTTTTGAATTCTAATAATTCTTTATATTGTTGCAATATTTACAACTGTCAATGTCATACAATGCATAATAACCCTTAGATGTCTTAAAAAGCAAATATCAATGTAACCTGGTAGGAGCCTGGACCGGAAGCAATCAAAGGGAGACTATTCTATGGTGCAGACGATTTCAGGGAGAATCTCAAAGTGTGTTGAAATTATATTGTCATTTCTAATATTTATGATTTGTCCAATTAGGAATTATACTTAGTTACGAACCATTTTTTATTGCTATTTGATAACAGCAATACAGACTTGTTTTAGCTCATTTCTAAATCGATTGACATAGACTGTATTCTAATCCTCCTTTTATTCACAAATTCCAGTCGGCATTACCACATATCCGGTACATGTGTTTTCGCGCTTCCGCTCATCCATTGACGCATGAATAGTAATTTTCCACACTCCTAGTTAACAAAAGGTAAATTCAACATGAAGATGACATAAAAGTCAACTAAATTTATGTTAATCAATTTCATATATATACATTTTTATTGTTTTAATGGTTAAAATTTAAAGTTCCATTTTGATTTTAACCGTTTTTTTAGTTTTAAAAAAAGACGAAGTAACCGACATTGTTCTACCATTCAAAATGGCATGTGTCATATCCTTCATCGATTCGGTCTTAAAAATGGGAATTCCAGTGGTTTTTTTTTCTCTCATTTGTTTCGATTTATTTCATATGATCAGTTTTGAGTTGGTTTTATTTTCGCCTTAAAATATAATATGATTACGATTTACGTCATCAATGTGGTCTTTCAAATTCAATCGATGTGTAAATAACAGCCATATGGGATTGGTCATTCATTTTTATTGAAGTATTGAGATGGTCAGAAATCTTCTTTTTTTTTTTTTTTGTGGGAGGGGACAGAATCGAATATCCACATTCTGATGACCTGATCATTTTCCCCCATGCCATGGCATTACCACATCACATGTTCCATAGAAACGATATTCATACTCCGAAATATCTTTCTCTATTCAAATATTTATTGTTTTTCGCAACTTTGGAGTAAAAGAAAACATTTTTCTCGTGTAGAGTCCAACTTATCTGGAGAATTAACATTTAAGGGAAATTTACATGGCTCAAGATCAAATTGAGGTTTGAAAAAGTTTTTGAGAATTTATAATTTATAGTCTGTTAGGTAGTTTATCTACCCACTCGTCATTACTCTACTGATTCTGTTTCTCTGTCTAAATTGAATTTAACCATGGGTAAATAATTTCCAATTAGAAAATAACATTTTATACTATTGTAAAAAAAAGTTGTTAAGGGCGGTTTTGGATGGTTCAGTCATCATGTTGCATTTAATTATCCTCTCGTCCGTTGAAATCGGTCACCATTTTGGAATGAGCTGTCACGTGAGTTCAGATGTCGATGACGTCATTTATCCTGCAAACTGCGTCCAGAAATAGATATTGAATTTACTTTCACTTTGATCAAGACAACAATGAGATTTAAAGAGATAAGAAAAGATAGCTATGGGTTTTGGTGCCAAAATGGTGCCATTTTACTATTATCATTTTGAGTTAATAATCAAAGTCAAATATTTCCAGAAAAACACAGTCCGTAGTGGATAATTTGCATATCTTGTGTTTGTTTACATTCAACTGCACATCTTGATCTGTATTTATAACTCCATTAGGCAACGGAAATGACATTGTTTTCGTTTTGAAATTAAGTAATTCCTTAGACAATTTTCAGATTTTTAGCGGGAATTTGTGGGTAATAAATATATGATTTAATATGAATTACATGGAATTGGACATGGATAAAATTGTACGTGAAAACAGAGATATTATCTGCTGAAAACAAGTGACAGCAAATACAATTTAATGAAAAAATGGCGAAATATAGAAAAAGCAAATTAAAAAATATTGTAAAATACAATCTCCTAGGCCTATTTGTGTTCCACGCGACTATTTTATGGTTGACCGATTTCAGGTAACGTGACTTTGGTGTTATTACAAAACATATGCAAACAAAAATGATCAGTGAGCCGACATTTCTTCATCAAATTAAATGATGTTTTGGCATTATATTTGGCGTAAGTGCCCAAGTAAACATGGCATTTATCTTTGGTATAAATACCAATTTGAATGAGAATTAATGTCTTAACTGACCGATTTATGGTCACATGTGGATAATAATATTTTTATGTATAGCCTTATTGACAATCAAATTTGATTGCATAATTAATTATTATGATAGTATTCACATTATAATATCCTGATTTTATGTATCATTTGACAGAAAACACATTAAATCAAGATGCCTTCTGATGCAAAGAAAAAGAGAGAACAAAAGAAAAAGGAAGCCGCAAAAGGCAAGAATAAAAAAACGACAAAGGAGAATGGTGTGAACGGTGTGGAAGAAAATGGTGTAGAAACCAACGGTATTAGCAATGGAGAAATGACAGCTAATGCACACACAGGTATTCAAATAAATATTAAGCCACATCGGTGATGTAATAGTTAGCATTATTACCTCAAGTGCTGTAGATCATGAGTGTGAGCCCTGGTTGGGTCAAACCAAAGACTATGAAATTGGTATTTGTTGCTTCTCTGATAAACACCCAGCATTAACAGTGATGTTGTTAGCAGCCGGCGATTTTCGCCAGTTATTGTCCTTTTCTTGCCGGCTATTTTTCAATGAGTAAAAAAAAAATTGACAAGAAATATCCATATTCCAATATTATATAAATTATTACATTGTATAATTAATTAATTGTGGATTTTGACGGCGGATTAATCAACGTTATCAAATAGATTAAATCTATTATATCAGCTCCAATTTGGAAATCCCCTTTAGTATATATTTAGTGCTATTTATAAAATTGTGCACGTGCACCTAACATTTAGTGAAACATTTGCTATGGAACGCGGCATACACAACTTTATTTAGTATGCAGATCGCGAAGAGAACACCTCTGTCAGAGTTCTTGAAAAAAAAATTTGTGCTGTCAGACATTCGGACTGACAACTAATGGAACTTTGTCAGTCCGAACTTTTTTCTCATGTCCATACAGAAATGCCTTTATTTAACTTTAACTTTATTCAACAATAACTTCAGTAATTTATAATAGCAATATGTGTGTTTGTGTAAATATTATGTGTATGAATACATCAGAATGTAACTAACTAGTTGAATTCATACTCAATTTCAAATTCAGTTATTCATGTAGCTCTTAATGTTTCTTCTTCACTCATTTCACACTCTGAATCACTACTCATTTCACTTTCTAGTTTTTATTTTCTCTCTACTTTTATTATCCTCCTCATCATTCTCACTTTCTCTTTCCAATTCATTCTCAATTTTTATTTTCTCTCACGTTCTATTTATTTCATCACTCTCTATCAATGCCTTCCTCATTCTCTAGCTGTGTATCACTCTCTACCGAGTTCTGATTTTCTTCATTCCCTTTCGCATCGTAGCCAAGGTGTTTTGTCAAGCCAGTGTTGTTAAAACTGACGCTCTCGATTAATTTCATATTGTTTTTTACTATCTTTAGTTCCGATTATGTCCTCTCTTTTTTGTTTGCCAGGCTTTGCACCTGCACTAAATGTAATCGGCCACCTGGTCGTCATACTTTCAAAATTAAGAAAAACGGAAGTAATAGATAACTTCCGGATGCGTAATATGCGAAACGGTTAGGATATGGAGATGAATCAAATACCGGAAATGTCGGCCTAGAATACCGGCGGATGTTTTGCCGGTCCAGTGGGCTGACAGAGATGTGGAATATGTCGGACATGTCGATTTTTTGTCGGCCAAACCGATAAAACCGACAAATTTCAAGAACTCTGCTCTGTAAAGAACCAAAAGGATAAGAAGAGAGTGCATATGATCTTCAGATACCATCTTTCATTCAAGCTTCTGATCAATACTGCTGTGGTGATCTTTTTTGTTAAAAGCGGGACCGTGTCCTTATAAAATAAAACACTGTTTTGTAAACTTTTATATTTTATGTTACGATTTCGACCTTTTTTTTTTAATAACGATCACCCGGATTTGTAAAATTGAGGAGTTTCTGCAAATTTTAAGTCGTACATGAATTATTCGTCCAGGGATAGCTCGCGGATTTATTTTTGAAAATGGGTCTCTCGTTGGTCACATAAATCAACATCTTGAACATGGCATCCGATTTTCTCTAAACCACTTCACTTCGGACACCCAGTAGTGGTACCAAATCATATTTTTAACTACCAAATTTATAAAATTCTAGTTTTAAACTTTTATCTGATATTTTTTCCCACAAAATAATAATTTTTAAGTGGTTTTCTAATGAAATGAAAAAGATGAAAAATCTTTTTTTTCACTCTGACAGAAAATAAAAACGTTACCGTGACTACGATCGACCTCCCTACCTATTAATGTCTGATCAGACTGAAACACGCACTAACCACAACATACATGAAAGTGTTAACAAAAGAAATGTAATTTTCAGTCTGTACAAGGAATAAATCCAAATGCAAGTTAAAACAAGATAAAAACGTTATGTTTCAAATCAAACATTATTGTACCGGTAAGTCTTTTCTGGTACAAAATTTCTGTTACTAAAGATACATTGCTATAACTAAAAATTGTGAAATGCTTAATTGATGCCAAAAATATAGTGACTCATGCTGATGATAGTGACAGTGAAATTATACCCCCACTCGTACAGAGGGGGCTATATTGCAATCACCTTGTCCGTCCGTCCGTTCACACTTTCGTAACAGATATCTCAGCTTCTACTGGAAGAAATGATTTTATATTTGATATATGGCTTTGGCATGGTGACTTGTACTGTGTCTCCCCTTTCCAGGTTTACCGCACATCTACTTCCTGTTTACCATGCGACTTACAAATGAACAAGTGGAGGTATTCTTAGCACGACGTAGCGTGCAACATCTTGTTTATTAATAAAATTTATTGCTTATTGAAACATTTTCTGGAATTGAATCAACAAAATAGGTTTTTAGTTTGTTATGAAACTAGAACTGTGAGTGACCTCACTGAGTGATACCCCCCGCTTGCAGTTTAGTAGGAGTTGCGCTTACAAGGTACATGCCCCCGCCCCCCTTTTCGTGAAAGTATAAGTTGAATTATCTCCCCTTTTAAATTTTGGACCGCAACCTTATTCCTTCATGCACATCTGCAGGTAGTGTACTACAAGTGTGTAAAGTTTCATAAAAATCCAATAAGCCGTTTAGTTACGCTTACAAGGTACATGGACGGACAGGGTGATTCCTATATACCCACCAAACTTTGTTTGCGGGGGGTATAATAATACCTACTTTAGTTAAGTACAGTTCCTTTTAATCTTTTTGTCCCCGGACGCTTCGTCGAAGGTAGAGATGCCAGTCAAAATTCAATTACAGGGGATGCTTGCTGTTTTTAAACCATTAGATAGAGCTCAGTCTAAAAAGAATTTTGAGCCTTCATTTGTAAAAATCGGATGAAGGGTTCAAAAGATATGAGCATTTGAAATTGCCTATTTTTGGTCAATAATTTTCCCAAGATGGCCACCATCAATAATGATTTTAATGACTGTTTTAGAATTCTGATTTTTTGTGTAAACAGCAGATAATGTCTCTACTTTTGTTTTTTTCCCATATATTATAAGTTATTCTGTCAGAAAAATGAAACTGAACATGTTTGAAGTAATATTTGCCATTTGTTTTACTGTCCAAAATGCATCTCTGAGCCACTTTTGATCTTGACCGAAAGGTCCATTATGGCTCACATAATTTTGTCAGAAAATAACTTATCTGACATCATAATAGAATAAATTGTGTGTAGAAATACTTGTTTTGAGTGCAATTATAACATATGAATCACCTTTTAAATCTTTTTATGGAATTATGAATGCATAAAGGTGGGTGTACAATTAGTGTTCAACACTATTTGAGATGGCACCATTTCACAGCAGTGAGTTATATGGAAAATAACACAAAAAGCTTCATATTTCCTAAACTAAAAATGATATCCGTACTAAATTTTGAAGACAATACCACAGTGTTGTGCACGTTCTGTTGGATGTGATATTTTTTTTGTCGACACAAGAAATGGTGGCCATTTTGTTCAAAATGGCCGCCATTTTTTCATGAAATTCCTCAGACAGGGAACCTGTTCCACGATAATTTGATCATTTTTTTATCAATATAATTAATATCACTGAAAAAAAATGGATATGGAGGTTTGTACCAATGACCTCTTATTTGTGTTAGCATTTTATTACGGATTAATTGTCATAATTGGTGGCCATTTTGAAAACAATGACTACAATTTGTTCCACAAATTTACGTTTTTTAAGATTACTCTGTCGTTTCTAGTCAGAATTTGATCATCAAGGTACCAAATTAAAGATATTTTAAAAATCTATAACCTCAAGTAACTAATAACTTAAACTAAATACTTTTCATTTTATATATACCACCAATATGTAATCCCCCCAAGGGGTGAGGATTCCAGACACCTTGCCGAAAATTTAACTGGTCGGCTTGATATACATGTAGGTGTTTTTGCTTTCCTACCTTAATGTCTTGCAATCATAATGTAGTTGTACAATTGCTGAAAGTGATGTTATATGCATCAACCACTCAACAAGCATGATAGAGAAACATCTCTAAACTGAACTTCCTTAAGATCAGCTTGTGTTTAAAAAATAGATGGATATTATTTACACGGTTTATACATTTCCTACAAAAGGCTACATCTGGAATCTGGAACTTTATTTAAAATAAATTTATGTTGTTTATATGGGATGCTGTTTATATTCAGGTTTCCCTTTATTACAATTTGAGCAAGTAAATTAGTTTCAGCCTTACTCTCCATGTCGTTCGAATCCCGCTCATGGTTAACTTAGGTGTAATTGATACCACATAATTGTGTGATAAAATTTGTCAGTGACTTGCAACAGGTCTGTGGTTTAAATTTTCTCCAGGTACTCCGGTTTATTCCACCAATAAAACTGACCATCATGATATAACTGATATATTGTTAAACACCATAACCCAACCCCTAACTCTACTCGCCAACTCCATGTCAAAGTTTCAGTCTTGCTCATTACTATTCTAATTTGCTTCTTAAAACATGTTCAATGAAAACAACAAAATATTAAGTTCATTCATTTATTATTCAGGAAATATTTCCTGTATTTTTTTAATACATCATCTATTGTCACATGTATTGTGGTCTGAATAAGTCCAGCTACATGTAAAACTAAATATTTCATTATGATATAAATTATGGACTCATCTGTATATTATCCTGCAGTCCTAAGTTCAGGTATTATATCCCAAGGCCAGCTTGGATCACATGTCTTTGACCAGCAAAGCATACTGTCAGGTAAACTGGAAAAAATAACAGAAGGGACCACAAAGAAACAGTTCTAACTACCTATTATCCTTTCATAACTACTATTATAATAAATATAAATTCACAATGTATTTAGGCAAACATATTTTACCAGAGTTTCAAATTTTTGGTATAGACTCCAATTTTTCGTGTCTCCCCAAAGTTTTTATTGACATTTTTGGACAAAGTTAAAGTCAGATCCTTGTTCTGTATAACCTAGGTATAAATATATGGTTTGTCTACTTATACTACCTTCCCCTTTTCAAGAATATTAGCAGAAACACTGGTATTTTTTTTCATTGGTCTATAAATATGCAATTACATTTTGATTACTTTTATTTGAATTTAGTCAACCATGGAAGCTGGCAAATACAAAAAAAAATGCAGCACCATGACAAAAGTTGCTTGTGTTGATGCATACTTGCAATCCAATGCCCTGGTTGAATAGTTCAAATGACATAATTTCATTGAAATTAAACCTGGCTTTGAAAATTTTTTTTTATCTCTGTTTACACCCCCCTTTTCGGTTTGTTTACTTTTGTTTTGACAAGTTGGAAGTATTATCATTGACAAGTTTTTCATAAACTACTTGAAAAGAAGCAATGCAAAAAATAAATCGTACGTTTAAAACATTTAGAACAAGGTTTATACATACCTAACCTACGATAACACCTGTGTTACAACCAGCGTCGTTGACGTTACAAATACTTCCCACTTCCAGCGATGTACAAAAAATGTATGTGGTTGACGTTCTACTTCAGACATGTTTAGGGGCGTTTTAAATACTAAAATTCAGCTATGTTCCCGATCTAATATGGTTGAGATGGTATGTTTTCTACATTGATATTGTAACAGAAAATACAAATATCGCCATCGGAGAACGCAATTCCAAAATTTTCATTGAATAGTTCATCTTGGAACTTTTCAGACGACCATTTTCCATTTAGCATGCTCAGGAAATCGGAAGCGACTGTGACCATGCGCAAGCTACGAATCTGAGCTTTAATTGGATAATAATTATGGAACTATATAACATCAGGAACATAGCCAGGCAAGGCATTGAAAGGGGGGACCCTAGTGAAAAAAAACGTGACGCGAATGGTAAAATTCCGAAAACAGCGATTCCGATTCGAACACGTTATATTCAAACGATTCCATATTAAAATAAACAAAATTTTTAAAGATTATAAACAATGTTTAGATAATTAATTAATGTAAAAAAATTATATCTTTATATAGTTTTATCTGTCAAAATCTGACATCAAAATATTGCATTTTCGTGTATCAGCAGCTACCGGAAAACAAAATGTCGGCCGAAATAACGATAAGTCGGCATCTCTATCGAAGGGGACTATAGAAATGGGTATCGTCCGTCCGTGTGCTTTTTGGTTTCCAGATGATAACTTGTGAACGAAAAGTCAGATTGAAGCTAGGTTTGGTATGTAAGTGTATCTCATGAATATCTAGGTCAAGTTCGATAGCAATCATTTTTCGACAAATCTTACCAGAGTTACATCCCTTTTTATACTTTGTCTGTGTGTCCCGAATTGGTTTCCAGATGATACAGCACGCACAGCGCGTTTTAGCAAGAAATCACCCTGGTCTGTGTTTTTTCGTGGTGAAATGTCGGTGATGTGTCATAAAATCACCGTGAAATCACGGTGAAAATTTCACCGCGATAATATACAAATTAGGGCCTAAATGTCGGTGAAATACTTTAATTGTCGGTGACAACACCGCGGCGAAAATCATACGTGTATAATGTAAGACATAATTTTTTCCGGTGGAAAGAATTTAATATTAAATTTTATGTTACGGTAAATATTTCATAATAAAATACTTTCCATTACTATAAAAAAAAGTATCCTAGTGTACAATAAACAGGTACACCAGAGCTTATGTTATATGTTGTAATGAACCCGAATCAAAATATTTAAAGCTTTTGTATTCGTATTTCGTATTCGTATAATATTATATCCCACGCTGACAGTGTTCGCCAAAAACTTTTTTAACCGCTAGACATCTGGGCCAGTGACTTGCTAAAGTTACTAGACCGAAGCAGTGCACACTAGACCGAAGATATTTTTACCAGAAAAAGAAGAAACAAATTTTCATTGTTTAATTTTATACATGCATTTGGATGGTGTCTATTCTAAAGTTGTTACATCCTGTAACAAACTTCCGAGCCCCAGTTTTGTCCTTAAACTGTTTTTCGCAGTATGTACAATACATCATTTGTTCATGTTCGTGTAAATGATGGAAAAGACCACAGTGTATGAATTTTCATAAATAGAGAAAAATAGTGAAAATTTAGATGTTGGTGTATTACAACTTGTCTCTTACACATGTATATATATATTATAATACCCCAACATCTAAATTTTCACTCTTTTTCTCTATTTATGAAAATTCATTCGACTGTGATAAGACTAATGGCGCTTTGATTTTAGGATTGTAAATTTGTAAATAACTTTATTGTGCAAACATCTTTTACTTTTTAATACCTAAAAGTAATAGCCTTTTAATACTAAGAGTAAATGAAAATATTCAATTGGTTCCAATATGTTTTTAGTTTTAAATCCTAATAAAAAAAAATTACTGTGTGACATACGGGTGCTGCACAGTGGAGGAAACTACGAAGAGAAGAAGTTCGTCGTAGCGTAGCCAAGGGTGATTTGTGGTCCAGTGGAGCTTAAAAGATCGTGATCTTTTCTGTTCATATTGTTTTTTTAGCCTGTGACACCTCCTCTGGTGTTCTAGAGGGCTTTTTCAACTTCTTCCCCGGAATAGCACCGTCTTGCCACTTCCCAGACCATGTTGATTTATCGAAACCATAAACGATTCATACTGGGGAAAATGGTAAAAAATATTTATTTTCTTTATTTTTACTCATAAAAAGTAAAAATTATATCTTATTAAAGATTATTTTCACGTTTTAACATTTAACGATCAACAAATACCTTTGCAACACGACGAACACGTTGTACTTAACTTTTCTGTCGATGTGATTTAGATGCATCTTACGACTGGTTGCCGAAATGAAAATGCCTAAGTACCCACGAATCGTTATATTTGAAGGTACCAGTTATTAGGTTAAGGTCATTTTTATGAGTAAACAAGTCGGTGACTATTTTTGTACGAAAATAAAAGAAAATTATCACATTAACGAGTCAAAATTTTCGTCGAGTCATTCAGAAAAGGTATTTAGCTACACTTGGTTACTTTCAAATTCACTAGACCAATCGGGCCACCAGCAACACCATACAACTAGACCGATATAATTTTTACTAGACGTGGGCTTCGGACTACCGCTTAACGTCGAACACTGCGCTGATTATTAAATCGTGAGACGCATCAGTAATATTAGTTTCCGACGATTAATGATAAATCCCATTTGATATCGTATAATTAAATATATGCATATTGTTCAATAAAATATTTGAATTGAATGATAAATCACCTGAACCATCAAATGAGATAATCCGGATAATATTTTATACTAAGGGTGCATTTTTTTCTAACCAAAATTTGGCAAACGTTGTGTGTCGTTTGTTAAACGCTGCAAAAGTAGAAACAAATACATCGTTTAATCAGAGTTTACTGACCCTGTTTGACCTGATAATATGTATACACATGTTGTTGGTAAATAAACTCATCTCTTCTTTTGTTAGATTCCATCTTTGTTTTGGCGGGAAAATTCCCGTGTCTATAATTGATTCAATGTTGAGATTAGAAACAAATGCGACAAACTGTAGACGCACATTTAGTGATTGCATAGTTTGTCAAAGTTTGTGCAAACTTTACAAACGTATGTTTTTAAAAAATGCTCTCAACGCGTACGCGCGTAGTCGTTTGTATCGTTTGTGTTAGAAAAAAAAATCACCTTAAGGTATGTAATATTATGGCCGATGCTGATTACTAAATCACGAGACGCATCTATAATATTATTTCCGACGCTCACTGATAAATACTTTTTTAAATAAATGTTTTTTTTTACTATTTCGTACTGTATATTTCAATTTCAGTGAGTTAAACATGCAACGTCAGATTACGGTACCCAAATTGTGCACATTGTATTTGATTGACTGTTATGAACATGAAAAGATATTATCTTCAATTTTGCGATATGATTACTTGTGTTACCGGGTAGTACAAACGTGAATTGTAAAAACAATTTTGAGACATTGATGAACCTTCTTTTGCAATATACGACAGCTTAGATTTGTAAAAAAAAAACTGCTACAAACTGCGTGATTTGTATAGTTTTGATGCGAGTTTCCGATGTGACGTATACATCTGGTACTCAAGACAAAAAGGGGATGAAAACAATTATTTATGCGGAAATTGCGGTCTATAAAAATACTTTAAATAAATAATCTGAATTATTGCAATTATATAGTCTCTTATACAATATTGTCTCTCCGTCGTATCTGCTGTACATTGACTTAAATGTCTATATCCAAGTTGTAGGCATGGTTAACCGGGGGGGGATCACTGGAATAAGTCACAAAATCAACAGGATTTGATTGATTTTTGGTGTTTAAACGCCACTATCAACAATATTTCAGCTATATCATGGCGACCAGTTTTAGTGGTGGAGGAAGCCGGAGTACCCGGAGAGACCCACCGACCATGGGCAAGCAACTGGTAAACTTTATCACTTGTGGCTGCAAGTCGAGTGCACCCTTTTTGTAATTTACAAAGCCGAGCGCGAACCCACGTACGCCGTATTGGTGATATGCTTGTATGAGTTGTTAGATCCAACGACCTAACTCATTGAGCCACCCGGCACCCGTGCCCCCAAGATCAACAGGAAAAAATCGCATGAATAAAGGTCAAAAGAAAAAGAAACAAACATTTAATTCAGTATCGTGACATTACATTTTAATGTATACTTAAGTAAGTTTTACTGTGTTTCGACTGACGGACAAACGACCATTGTTTTGTGCTTTGGCTTTGAATAAATTTATGTGTATATACAGTGTGGGAAACCATTTTTTTCAAACACTCGCCAAAATGGCGAGTGGATTGAAACAAGTACTCGCCAAAATGAAATAGAGCTCGCCATGTTTGGAGAGTGACATTTTTTTTAAACTCGCCAACAAATACCAAATAAACAATACAGTAATGTTCAACAATTTATTTTGCAGATTTTGACAAGTCATTAACTTGGTCAAAAAGGATCAACACTCTCTTAAGAGCCGCACTGATCTCTTATTCCTCAATTTCGTTGTCTTCGTCTTCATCAAGTACGGAAGCACAGACTTTTAAGTTTTGATACGCGGTATAAAACATGTATGTCAAATCTGGTTCCGACACATATTTAACTTTTTGTTTTCGCGTAGGTTTTCGCTACGAATTCGTTTGAAATATTTCAAAACCAAATTATTGTATTTGCATTAATTTTAAAAGTCATCACATCTATTTTTTATGAAACAATATTTCATTTAATCGTGAAATCGACCTTGGCAAAATTATGCGGGTCGGGATTGTATACTTAATTTTTCTGTAGAGAAAGTGTCATGATCTCCAACGTTGGAGGTAAAGATAGATACGATACATGATGGAATGTTTTCTTATCGAGCAATGATTAATAAAATGTTGGATAAATGACACAGTTAACATATATTTTAACTGTTTGGGAGCTATGGTATTTTAAAGCTGTATACCAGTTATCGTGGCGAGCGTTTTCAAGTTCCTACTCGCCTTACAACTGTTACTCGCCAGACCGGCGAGTATAAAGTGGATTGTACTCGCCACCCGACATTTCAACTCCCCTTGGCGAGTTGGCGAGCGTTCGTTTCCCACAGTCATCACATCTATTTTTTATGAAACAATATTTCATTTAATCGTGAAATCGACCTTGGCAAAATTATGCGGGTCGGGATTGTATACTTAATTTTTCTGTAGAGAAAGTGTCATGATCTCCAACGTTGGAGGTAAAGATAGATACGATACATGATGGAATGTTTTCTTATCGAGCAATGATTAATAAAATGTTGGATAAATGACACAGTTAACATATATTTTAACTGTTTGGGAGCTATGGTATTTTAAAGCTGTATACCAGTTATCGTGGCGAGCGTTTTCAAGTTCCTACTCGCCTTACAACTGTTACTCGCCAGACCGGCGAGTATAAAGTGGATTGTACTCGCCACCCGACATTTCAACTCGCCTTGGCGAGTTGGCGAGCGTGTTTCATCAATAATAAATAAAAATATTTTTTTTTACTTTAAATAATTGTTTCACGCGGACTACGACAGGTATGCCGTGCCTTGTGAAGGATGTCTTAGTTGATTAACTTTTTTATTTCTTAAACTTTAAATAATTGTTTCACGCGGACTACGACAGGTATCCCATGCCTTGTGCAGGATATCTTAGTAGTATTTAACAAACTTGCCGAAAAGAAGGGAAACTATATATTATGACGAAATGGCTTCTTGTTGGACCATGGAGTAAAAAAATGAATGGCTAAGTAATTAGACATGTATTCAATATAGAATATTGAGTAAAAAGCATGATTGGGTAAATAATTAGACACACATGCAACATGCATAGAACACGTATCTGAACAGTTTTTGATTGATCTTAATTGGCTTTGATTACAATTAGCTATCACCCACTTTGAAGCCACAAATCAACTCAAAAAAATAATACAATCCAAGCTTATAAATGGTAATGATACGTTTGCACATTGTTTTCTTAACATAATTGATTAAAACAAAAGCAAATATCAGAATTAAAGAACGAAAATATGATGACTGCAGCTTGCACACCTGAAAAGGAAAATAATTATGAATGAATCACTCATATTATCAAAAATGACAGTTATACAAATCTCAAGAACATACAAATATCCCATTTTTTTATTTCGCGGCGTTTAATCGTCGATGTCAGTGTTTTGACGGCGTTTTATAGTAAATCACCGAAAACACCGTGTTTGATTTTTCTCGGACATTTCGCAGTATTAACACCGCGTTTTTTTTTAATTTCACCGACATTTTCGTTATTTCACCGACGTCGGTCCACAGTGATTTCTTGCTAAATCGTGCTGTAACTTGTGAATGAAAAGTCAAATTGAAGCTAGGTGTGGCTTGTAAGTGTATCTTATGAATATCTAGGTCAAGTTCGATAATGACAATTTTTACTAGAGTTGTGCCCCTTTTTATACCTCAAAATTGCTAAATATTTGGTTTTCAGATGATAACTTGGGAACAAATAGTCAGATTGAAACTAGGTTTGGTATGTAAGTGTATCTCATGAATATCTAGGTCAAGTGCGATAGCGATCATTTTTCGACAAATTTTACCAGAGTTACTCCCCTTTTTTTACTTCAAAATTGCTAATATTTTGGTTTCCAAATTATAACTTGTGAACAAAAAGTCAGATTGAAACTAGGTTGGGTATGTAATTGTATCTCATGAATATCTAGGTCAAGTTCGATAATGATGATTTTTCGACAAATATAACCAGAGTTACTCCCCTTTTTTTACTTCAAAATAGTCCTTGGATGGTCCCCTTTCAGAATTATGAGTGATACAGGCTCACCTGACCCTCTAGTTTACAGTAGTTTCAAAATTTAATCTTACGATATAACCATGGCGTCGGGGGACCAGTGGCCAACGGCCTTTTATTTATTAAATATTTGCTCAATCAATCTCAATGGACATTAGCAACAATAATTGATGATTATGCCGTAAAAAATAGGACAAGAAATGAAGTAATTTTAGCACCATGAAATGTTCAGAATGCAGGACTTTACATCATTTAAGCGTCAGGGGTCCTAGACGGCCCCCAAATACCCGCCTGATTTTTCTGCCGCCTATTCTGAAAATTTTGCCACCTATTCAAAATTTTACTGACAACACTGATTAAAGAGCAAGAGCAAAGACCGGTTGGTTCGAAATCATGATTATGTGTCTGAGTGGAGCAACCTGTCTACCTGCAGACTGTTTTTTTCAGTAAGCTACATGTAGCACTAAAAATCCAACTAAGGGTGTTGATCTAGAACAAAGCGGACCTCATCATCATTTCATTGAAAATGAACTTGTTCTCGCCATGATATAGCTGAAAAATTGCTGAGTTTGCGTTAAGCAACAATCACTCACTCAATCAAACCAGGACCTGGATTATATGTACACTCATTTTGTCTTCTTCATAATTTAAGAGTGCATGTGTACTGTATACCGTGAACTAACGCCAATTGTTCATGAGTTTTATTTGTGGAATTGTTAACAAACTACGGCATGTATGACTTTTTTTTTTTTAGAATAAAGCAACACCTGTCTAAACCAAATCTTGAATAAAACGGAATCCTGTATAAACGTAACCATAAACAGGGCTCACCAAGCCAGGCGACTTAGGCGACAAAGTCACCTTCACGGCTCTGAAGTCGCTCCAACTCAACCCAAAAGCGAAATTTCAGTCGCCCTGTTATTTTGAGACGTCGCCTATAAATTTTCAATAATCATACTTTTTCTTCAATATCCACGTAAAAGAAGCTCCCATGTTCCTGAAATATGACCCATACAGGGCTTGATGTTCAATATTTTATTCCAAACTCGTTAATTGCATCCTTTTTAAGATCGTTGTGCAGCACACGTTCGTTTTGTGAAAGGTATGGGGAACATGCGGTAGTGGGGAAAGAAACGTTAAAATCGGGATCGATTTTCGGAAGTCTCCCAGATTTTCCCTCACTTCGCCCTTAAGTCAACTGAGAGAGAAGTCAAGTCGCCCTGTTTTTACTATGTGGTGAACCCTGCATGATAAAATCACAATGTAGGAAATCTTTGTTAATTTAACCTGTATAAACTGAATACCTGTCTATACTGAATGCCAATGTTAGTCCCAAGGCAGTTTGGTTCAGACAGGTTTCATAGTATTTGATTAATATTCCCTCTAGTCTATATATATAATGTTTTGTATATTTCAGTAAATGAGATTGAGGAAGAGATAGAGGCAATGACTTTGCTGGCAAAACACAGAGCCTGTACCGGAGTATTGGCATCACATCCAGACAGTCGTGATGTCCATATTGATAATCTATCAATTACATTCCACGGTGTTGTATTGTTAGATGATACAAAACTAGAACTTAATGTTGGAAGAAGATACGGTTTGATTGGCCTCAATGGTTGTGGTAAGTGTTGATTGGTTTGGTTTATGGTGTTTAATGCCATTTTCAACAATATTTCTTTTATATTGTGGCGATCAGTTTTATAGGTGGAGGAAACTGGAGAAAACCACTGAGCTGTCGCAAGTAACTGACAAACTTTATCACATAATGTTGTATCAAGTACAGCTCGCCATGAACGGGGTTCAAACTCACAACTTTTGTGGTGATGGGCACTGATTTGCACAGGTAGTCATAAATCCAACTACCATACGATCACGACTGCCCCTTATAGGTGTCAAGTCTTGTACTACGGTCAGGGTAAACCAAAGACTATTAAATTGGTATTTGCTGCATATCTGCTAAGCATGCAGTATTGATTTAATAGTTAGAGTTAGACCAAGGACTGGTTTGACTCAGCGTCAAGATTTTCTGTCTGAGTGTGGCAACATGTCTGCCAGCAGACTGCTGTTTCGCTGAACTGCCAGTATTAATAATCCAACTGAGCAACATCTAGTACAAAGCAGGAATCCTCATCGAATCAGAGTAACTGCTATAACTAAAACAAATTGTCAATTTTCTTTATATAAAAATCACACACTGACTATTGATACAGACAAGTGTTTACTGTACTAAAAAATCTTTTATATACATGTATTTTCAAATATCATTGTATGGAAAATTATTCAGAACCATTAGGGCAATAGAAAAAGATTCGTTTGTTCCCATGAAATTCTGTTAAATTCCTGAGCAAATGCAATACAGTATCATAATTTGCAGTTTTCACGCTAACCCACTTGCTGGAAGCCCAGGACAAGTAAAATTGGATTCGGACTAGTGTAAATTATGAAGGAATTTGTTTGAATAAATAGAATTGTTTTTCTAAATTTTGGTTGCAGGCAAGTAGGTGAAAACAATTGAGGCAAAGACTGGGGAATTTAGTCTTTTCTCTTTTCCAGCCATTGTACAAAAAAGATACAATACAGTGTAGTTCTTTTCTTATTATATTACAGGAAAATCTTCATTATTGTCTGCCATAGAGAACACTGAGGTACCTATCCCAGAACACGTAGACATATTCCATCTACGTAGAGAGATGGCACCTTGTGAGAAAACAGCATTACAAGCTGTGTGTGATGTCGATAAAGAAAGAATTAAGTTAGAACATGAGAGTGAAATTCTAGCTACAAAAGACGATCAAGGTATGAGCTACCAATCAAGAGACAACAAATGTTGATATACATGTAGATAATTGCCATTTCAGGTCAAACCAACAACTATGACATTGATATTTTCTGCTTTTCATCTATGTAATCTGTATGAAGCAATAAGAACAAAGATGTGTCTGTGTGTCAGCACTATAAAAATCACAACTCAACATGTTGGTTTAAATTTTTTGTCATGATTTTGCTGAAAAATGCTTATTTGGCATTAAGCTAGAGTCACTTATTATTGAGGAGTTGTTGCCTTTCTTTTCTTTGAATATTTCATCAGAATGTGGGGGGGGG